>BMAV01007074.1:137213-182679 GCA_019973955.1 Trichonephila inaurata madagascariensis
CAGTTGGTTTGGACACTGGGAAAGTTGTTGATACTGAATTATTGTCGCGGAAATGCTCATGTAATTTTAACAGCAATGTACATATCAATGAGTGTTCGGCAAGTTACATTGTAAATAGTAGGGGAATATGGAAGTTGAAGAGGTGTACTTCTTTTATTTTTGTATCTTCCATCGCTCGCAGACATTACACAATTTACGATATACACAATATTTGGACTGTATGGGGACTCTAAAGCATACAAAACAGTTTTAGAATCTAAACCTCAGAGATATGTCAATATTGAAAAATTAGAATGTGTTGGTCATGTGTGTGTGTTGAGAAAATGATGGGGACATGACTTAAAGCGTTAAAATCAAAATTAAAAGACAAAAAGCTTGAGGACAAAAATCTCTAGAATGCCATAATGGCTTGACAGATGCAGAAATAGACAAATTGCAAAGATACTATGTTTTGGCTATTCAAAACAACTCGTGAAAATTTGTTAGCCATAAGGCAAGCTATTTGAGCTATATATTTTGATAAAATGTTCACAGATTTGAATCTACGACACGGTTTATGCCCCATGGGAAGTGACTTGTGGTGTACATATAATATGTCCATACTGAAAGGTTACACATATAAGCATAAACACGACTTACCTATTGCAATTAGAAATAGCATAAAAAAGTATTTAGAGGTCTCTAATCTTGAACTTTTGTCCAGATGCTTGCTTGATAAACCTCAAAATATTAGTGAATGCGGAAATAGTATTTGGTGTATAATTCCAAAAACTGTATTTGTGCAATTGGGTACTTCAAAAACTATAGTACATGAAGCTATATTTTTATATAATCAAGGCTTCAGTACCAAATTAAAAGTTTTAGATGTATTAAACATTCAACCCCTAGATTTTACAAATGTCGAGCATTGCAAGAAGTAGATTATGCGTGTATTAGGAAAGCAGAATAGGCAGTTTTACAATGAACCAAAGAAGCTAGAATTAAAAACAAACAATTAAAATGTAGACAAGAAGATGATCTTGCAGATGACACCAGCAATCCAAGTTACAGTTCTGGTATGCATTAGTTAATAGTAAGTTTTTACTTTAAATCTCTTTTTCTCAAAAGTGTAAATTTCAACACAAAAGGAACATTTTTGAAAAAACTACTTATTTTATAGCCTTGAAACTTTGCACGTGTATTAACACTATACAAATAAATATTTTAATGAGAGATTTTGTCAAAAAAATTATTCAAAAAATATTTATGGATTAAAATGTACAAGAATTTTCACTGTTTTAAAAATTTTGACGTGTTACTCCACATATGAATTTTTTAAAAAAAAACTAATCAAAATTTTGAAAAATGCTCCCATTAAATTAATAAAAACAATACAATGAATGCACACACAAAAATTCATGACTGTACACCATGCCAATTTTTTAAAAATGTTCCTTAAAATTGGTCATTTTTAACATTACGGAGATAGGGAAAATGCTGCGTGAAGTGACCCCCTTAACTCTTTTATTTTTTAACTTGGGATTTGATAAAGAAATACGAGCTGCTCTTACACGCATTAAATAAGTTTTATCTTAAATTCCTTACCAATTCAATACAAAGATGATATATCTCAGATACAAAAAGAAAAGAAGTAAAATCGTATCACTTTCGTTAATATTATTAATAATAATGCATAACATTTAATGAAAGTACACATGGGGGAACGGAAGTACACTATGCAGAGAGGGTAGATGCACGTAAAGTACGTCAAGGCTCAAACGTCCTCTCTTTGGTGTGGTTGGGAGGTTAGAGGAAAGGGGTATCAACTAAGTTGTCGTCCTCGTCACTCGAGCATGGTTCAAAATTACGAGGTCCTTCACCAAAAGCCCTCAAGTAGCTGAAGAGTGTGACGGTACTTTTTACTCACTCACTTAATAGAAGTGCAATGAAGATATGTATTGTTTCTTATAAATAAATTGTGGTCAGGGTGGATCGTAGAGGTCCTGGCCACGAACTCGTGGTTGGCGTCGTTAAGTTGTGGGTTTGAGTCTTGATGCCACTGAAAATCAGCCGTGTACAGGGGCTGAGGAACATTCAAATTGTCACAGCTGAAAACTTTAAATGTGCATGGTGAGGAAGTTAAATGAGTGGAGTGTCAACTCAGGTGTGGTCCTCTTCACTTCCGTGACACAAAAAAAAAACGAGATCCATCATCAATAGCCCCTAATTTGCTTTAAAAAGCACTCCCTTTTAAATTAATCATGTTAATTTCATAACCATGGATTGCTTTCAATTGCTTCCTTTTTCAGTAGTACATGCATTCGTGATTCCTGAATATTCTAAGAACAGAATGTACAGTTCATATTACAGATACAAGACTGTTTAATTAAAAAAAAACCAGATTTAATTTAGCTTAGAATTAATTTATAATGAGAATTCGTTAATTTTTTTTTCTTAATCACTTTTATTTTTGAACCATTAATGTCAAAATTTCGCTACCTTTTATTCTTGCAATATAAGTCGTGGATCAGAAAAGAATACCTCGAATTATATCTTGAAAAATAATGAGTTTTTTCAATTCTTTTTTTCCAATTAAGAATACTGTTTTGTGTTACAACAGAAGTTCACACATACATAAGCTCAAGACTGAAATTTTACAGTGAAATAGTTTCGATCATCAGAACAAAGTAGCGGAAAATGCTGCACTATTAATTGTTATTAGTTATAGCTTTTTTTTACATTTTGTATAAAGACAATGCTTCAAGTACACCATCAGTCAAGGTGTTCATTATCAAACTTTCATCTAGAAAGCAAAGACCATCAACCAGAAGTAATTTTGAGAAATGCCCCAAAAGTCTATCCGGGCTTTCTTTTTTTTAACTTTTAAAAGTAAATGGAAACAATCACACTGGATGAGTCTGAAGCAGTCACCTGCAGCAACAATGATGATAGTTCTCGTCACGGCGACTATTCCATCCACCCCCGAACTGACCCCAAACGTCGGACATCCACAAAGCCTCGTGCACACGACGGACCTAATAAATGTAGGGTGGGCCCGCTATCTCGGTCCACCCCCTTCAGCGCAGGTAATGGCGCCTGATTACAGAGAAAAAGCACCTGATCATTCAAGTACTGGCGCCGTGCCCCCAAGTACACATTTCTTGATATACCAGCACTTGTTGAAAGCAATCGACAGAATTTTTTTTCAGCTTTTGCCATTAAGGAATTCTTTTTTTTTAGGCTTCATTGAAATTTCTTAGAGGAACAATGTTATTTTTTGTGCTCGGTTGATGTTCTTCACAAATGATTATGACCCATAGATCACCGTAGCTTCAAAGAGTCGTTGTTGTCGAGCCCTATGTGTGCGGATGAAGTTACATTTAAGAAATGGCATTGCCGGAGATAACGATACATTCAGATTTGAGCTTGCTATTATATAATTATTACGATTACTTCAATGGTGGATATATATTTTTTGGGACAGGAAATGCTAATGGGGGTAGAAGATAGAGATAATATTTAAACCCTGTTTAGTGAAGGCCTTTTATTTCATTGATTATGCAAAAAATCTCCATAACATTTAAACGACTTATTCATGATTCTGATATTTCGAAATTAAGAGTACCATAGTATTACTATTTTTATGTATTTTGTACTTTATCGTTCAGTTACAGCGCCTACATTATTAGTTTGTTCATTTTTATGTATTTTACAACCATAAAATTAACCCCATTATACAAAAAGTTAATAAACGAAGTAGAGACAAGCAAGAACAAAGAATACGGAACATGTTCTGTAATTCTCTGTTCTTGTGATAAGTGCCTTTTATATATAGCAGTGCTTCTTAAAGTTTCAATATTCGCGATCCAGTATCCAATCACAATTTTCATCGCGCCCCCCTCATACAATAACAATGTATTGAACTCAATACTACTATACTTTGATGCTAAAACTACGATACTACTTTAACCTATTAAGTGCCACCGGCGTGTATAAATGTTTTCCTCAGCCAAAGCGTTTATTTCCCCACACGTATATATACGTCTTTGCGAAGTGCGGTCTTTTCTGTGCACTGATATCTATAAAATTATTTCCGAAGGCTTTGGAATGCAATTAAGGACCTCGACAATGTTTGCGAAGTATTTACTTATTTCAGACTATTTTCTTCTTTATTCCTTCCTCCACCCCAATACAGGAAATATGCGCGTCGAAGTGGGAAATGGTTGGCATTGGGAAGCGAATCGCGTAACTTTTAATCGGCAATTAAGAATATAATTCTAAACCGTACAAATTATTAAGATAAGTGATAATTTTTGTACATAATTTTATACATGAAAATCTCATGGAGTCACTGGTAGTTATTAAAATATGTTCTTAACTTAGTGTTAAATTAATTATAAAATACATAGTGTAGCACTGATACAGTTATAAGTGTAATATATCAGTGTAAATGTGTGGTTTATTTTTTCATTACATCAGAACGTATTTTGTTTGCTTACTTTCCGTAAATTAATAATTTTTTTTAAAAAAATCTTTTGTTTTTGACTTTTCAATATGCTTGCGCTCTCCTTGTAGAGTTGTCACGCCCCCAGTTTGAGAAACGCTGATATATAGGAGTCTTTTAATAATAAAAAAAATGATTAATTATTTCTATTTAATCGCTTGATTTTAATACATTGTGTTGTTAATTTCTACTCATTGTTATTAATATAATAAAACTTCTGGGTACAAATCTGAAGGAGTTACCACTCACAAAGTATGAATGTTAGCTTATTACTAAATTTTTTAAGTAATTTATCCGATTTTACTTCATGCTTTCAAAAATTTATAAGAGCTTGAACCATGAAAAATTTGTTGAAAAAAAAAATTACAGTTGAACCTCTATTTAACGATGCTGCTAAAACCTGAAAAAAGGTCTGTTAAAAAGAAAATTCCTTAAATAGAGATTCATCTTTTAATGTACTTTGGAAAACACGTAAAAAAAAATCTTATATTCATAAGCACTATTTATTATCAAGTATTTATTTAGTAATTACAAAGTAATTATTCCCATTTTTATTTGTAAATCGATAGCTATTTATTTTATAAATTCTACCCATTAAAAATAAATCTGCAAGGGAATTAAGAAAAAATACATTGTTCAGGAATACACTGTATTTTCAACTTTATAAAAAATAATTTTATGTATTAAAATTAATAACTTTTAATGACAATTTCTAATTCTAAGCCTTCAGGTAATTTTAAAGATACATTATTTTAAAACCGGTAATTTAAAGCCTACTTTATCACGTGCGTCCTAAAATTTAATTGCTGATAAAATCTGTTAATTTTTGAGTTTTTCATTTGAAAATTTACTGCAGTTTTATTACTCTAGGTGAGTTACGCACCTGGCGAAACCGAGTTCATGGCCATTGGTCACCATAAAATGTGTTTAAAGGGAGAATAATTTGAAATGCCCAGAAATAATCTTAAAAAAAACTAGAAGAAAAATTGAATCACAAGAGAAAAAAAGTTTGTTAAATAGAAAAGGCACTTCGCTACCTGGAGGTTATTTTACGAAGAAAATATTAGAATGTTCTTGAGGTTCCAGAAAAAAAGTTTGCAAAATAAAAAAAAGAAATCATTAAATAGGGATCATTAAAATGGAGGTCTGACTGTAGTTACAGTATTTATTCGAGTCTAAGCCGCACACTTTTCCCAATGTTAATAAGATCGAAAATTGGGTACGATTTAGTATTGAAGGCATAAAAATTCTTTGGATGAGGAAAACTGAGCATGATACTGACCGTTATAGCAAATAGCAATTTTAGATTCGCGTAATTCACTTATTTTATGTGTATTAAAAGTTTTTAATATGTATAAAATAAATAAATTATTCATGCCTTATCAGCTCTCATTTAAATTTTTGAAATTTTTTCAAATAAATATCCTTAAACCTTTTTACACTATTTTTATTGCATCCCAAAAGCGTGCTGAGAACTAGGTATGCGGCTTAGATTCGAATAAATAAGGTAAATACACATTTGTACATCAATCATAACAATTTTTTTTAATTTAATAAATGTGCACAGTGCATATATGTTTTGATTTTGCAGTGCTGATCAATTTAAAATGTTTGAAGTAGTATTCACATTTTTAAAATATTTTGTGTGTGTGTTAATCTAAGACAATGGCGCACACAAGGGGGGTGTCCTCTGATCCGGCCCCCCTCCCCATAACACCTGATTTTTCCACCGATTGATTACAATCATATGCATATATTGCGTAAAATTTAATTAAGTATTGGTTATTAATAATTAATTTTATTAATTAATGCTAATTATTTATTAAATAATTAATTTTTGTACTGAATTTATGCCCGAAATCGATAAAATCAAAAGAATATGTTAGGCGGCGTATTGGAGCATGATACCAGAAGGGTGGACATTCGAGCCTGAACCCGGCCCCCCCCCCCACTTGAAAATTCCTGTGTGCGTCTCTGGTCTAAAAAGCTATCCAATTTAAATTAAATCTAAAATTTATAATCTGCTTTCTTTCCCTTTTTTATAAACTTCATAAACATATTAATCTGAGAAAGAAAATATGGTTACGGTCTCGAGACCTACTGCGAATGAAAACTCACCACGTAGAGATCTTAAATCATTCCAGACTCAAAATTGTTTCCATTGGAGTTGTATGGAAAACAGTTGTCGTCTTCGCCACTTGATCATGGATTAAAATTATAAGGCCTGTCCGTCACTAATAACCCTAGCGTTACTTTATAGTGCGAAGTTAATATAACACTCAGTCCCTGACGAATTTTAATTAGGCATGAAAGGAAGCTCTATAAATAATTCGCACACACACATTGTTATTTATTCAATTCCTACTATTAGCTCACATATTTATTTATATATTTATTTTTTTATCTGGGTGGAATTTTCAATCGTTAACAAAATACATTTTATAGAGCTCAATTGAGCTGAAATTTTATATACAGGTATATTTTTGGATGACAATACAAAAATATAAAAATAATTAATAAAAATTTTATTTGATTTAAACTAATTATATTTAAAGAATTACAAATACGCAACCACGTTGGCATCATTTTTGGTGACTTAGCGACTCTTTTGGCGACTTGTGTCAAAACTTGAAAAGGTTTTCTTCTCACGACTTAAAGTGTTCAGTTGAACTGAAATTTATATTGGATGACAAAACAATAATATAATAATTATTAATAAAAATTAATTGATTAAAACTAATTATTTAAAGAATTACAAATACAACCCCGTTGGTATAATTTTGGCGACTTGTGTCAAAACTTGAAAATTTTTTTTTTCTCACGTGTTAAAGTGTTCAGTTGAAATGAAATTTATATACACGACTGCTTTGGATGACAATGCGATACTTTAATAATAATTAATAGAAATTAATGACCACAATGTTGTGATTCTGTCATATGTATATACATATTTATATTAGTTGTAACTATTTAATAAAAAGTAGCTAAAAAAATAAAATTTTTCTTTGTTGATCTAAGTAGGAATTGACTTTTTTTTAATTAATTGTTTTTCATTTATAATTCACATAAAAGTATACTTATATAAACATTTTAAATAGCAAATCATACAAATTAGTGATGAATTTATTAAATTAATAATATAGAAAGTTTTTTTTTTGAAAAATTAAATATGTATATTTTTTTTAAATTTATACATCAATGATATGTTAACATTACTGGCTTATTTTAAGAACAAAAAAATTTAATTTTAATATGAATAAGTTGTGTAAAACAAATTTTACCAGTTTATTCAAAGAAGTAATTTCAGATATTGGAAAGAGTTATTCCTCCTGTGATTGTCAGTCGAAGATTTAAAAAAAAAATCCCTTTTCTTTTTTGTGTGTTAACTTTAGTTTATATTTTAACTATAACTATCATTGATTGATTTCTCATTTATGTTTATGAAGTCATTTCTAAGATTTTTCTCTGCTTTTTCTTATTTCTTTATTTACTAAGTAATTTCAGCAGCTTCCCTCATAATAATATAATCTAAATTCCCGAAAACATTAAAACTACATTTAAGTAATATAAAGGTTGAATATATACTCTTTTAAATTAAAGAAATGCATTGCGTGATTCAAATACTACAGCAACATGTATGCATCTAGTTTTAATATTCAGAAAAAAAGCTTTATTTATTATATACAGGTTTCCAATTATGGGAGAAGCAAGTACGTCTATTAAAATCACTTTGCTTTATATCGAAATATTTGAAACATGTTGTGTTGTTGTTTTTGCTGCTCAGTTTTATACTGAGAATTAAATCCATAGCATATTAATATTAACTGTAATTATAGTTCGCATATATATATGCTCTGACAAACAATTTTTATCGATAGTAGCAACAAAAATTATTAACACAAATTATCATACAATATAAGCAGATTTTCTTACTCAATACTAAAGAAAAAACACTGCCTTATGAAGGGAAAACAAGGATGAAATCTCTATGATCATATGTTGTAATTTGTAAGTGTGTGTAGTCTGTAATCTATTAGGTTTCTTTTTCTTTCGTGTTCCTGGGAGCGCGCATCCTGTTAGAGCACGTGTCAGGGCGTTTCGAATATACCGAGAGGATGGTCCAAAGGCACGCTTGGCGCCATAAAAAATACTTGGGATGAAATCAGATAATCACGATTTCCTCTCCGTGAACAGGTAATCATTTCGTCTAGGAGTATGAAAATCACATACTTCGGAAATAAGTTTTCAGATGCGAAGTACATTGTTTTAATCACAGGTATACTTAATGCGATGAAAAATTTGTAATGAACATTGGAAATAAAAAAAAGCAACTCCCCTTTCCGAAGAGGGGGAAACTGGGAGTTATCTTTTTTTGCAGTAATTATTTAAAGTTATTTCCTTGTGATGAATATCATGTATGTAGATGGATATCGCTTGTTAAATTTAAAAATTTCTAACGCTGTTTTTATAAAGGTATCCGACTACGTTCAGATCCGCTATTTTAAAAAAGCGCATAAATGGGTAATTTTCATGATATTTAGTGTCACTTAGATTATAATACACGTATAAAATTGTTTTAAGGACATTATGACAAAAAAAACTTATTTAAATACAATATTTTGGCAAAAAATTAACTTAGAATAACATTTTTTCAAAATATTCTCCTTTTATATAAAAAGTGTTTCTATAATAATAATAATATTTTGTGTGTGTGTGTGTGTGCTTAAATAAAGTAAAGACTTCTCCAGAGAGTCTGAACTATTATTTTTGAAAAATTCACATTATTTTCAGAGTTACCACCAACTGAAATAATTATCGTGTTTTTTTTCTTAAAATTTCTCTCATCTGTTGTAGTAAAATATGGCTAAATCCACTTCTAAGTTATATATTTCAAAAATTCTACTTCAGCCTCTATACAGAGGTCTGAGCTATATACAGGCAAAATATTATTATGATAGAAGCATTTTTCACAAAAGGAGAATATTTGAAAATTGGTCATTATACGTTCATTTTTTGTCAAAATATTTTACTGAAATAATTTTTTACTGTAATACTATTCTTAAAACAATTTTATTTAATTGTTCTAATCTAAGTGACACCAAATATGATAAATATTTTCCATTTATACGCTTTAGCAAAATCACGGTTCCGAACGTAGTCGGATACTTTAAGTTGCAAAAAAATGACAAGGAAGTCTACAATAATTTTATTAATTTCTGTTAAATAATGTGCTTCTTGATTTTATTCATCTTTAAATTATTACTTTTTATTTCTAATGGGCTGCAAATTGATCATTAACCGTTGCAGACTTTGTACATCCCCCCAGAAGCTGGTATCACTTTTTAGTGCAGTGCCCTATAGGCGGATACCAATCTCCGCTGGTAATTTTGACACCCAGTTTCCTACCTAGAGGGAGGCACCTGAGCTCTGACGATGCGAACCTATACCAGGATTTAATTTTGCCCAGAGCATCCAGCTAAACAGACACTCTAGTGATCTTTTACATGCCGTATAATCATACGACATGGCCTCTGTCGATTTTCTGAATCAGGAAAATCTATCGACTTAGACCGGGTCGAACCCGCAACCTTGGGAGCAGAAGGCCTGCGACAAACCAACCATGTAACCCAGCCGGCATTTTTAAATTATAGCTTAATACAACTTAAATATATATAATTGTATGTTTAAATTATAACTTAATACATTTATATATATGTATAAGATAAAGGGATTTAAAAATTGTTTCAACGATCTGAAAAAAAAAAATGGATTTAAAACGAATATAGTGGATTAGTCTTCCATAATACTATACTTGCTTTATAGCAAATATAGTAATATGGAAGACTAATCCATTATATTTGTTTTATATTATAGAATAACTGAAGTCATTAAGACTTTTGAAATGCTTTTAGAAGGTGCATAAGTTTGTTGGAAACTAGAGAAAATATTATCAATCTCAAAATATTCAATATACTGCATATTTCTTACGAAAATTAAAATTATTATTGTTGTTGTTAATAGCGAAATGTTAGTAGTTTTCCAATAATGTGAAATATATTACTTGAAATGAATAAGAAAAATATTTATAAAAGAAACAAAAAATGGGGTGTTTTAAATTAAGAAGATAACCACGCATCTCTTATTTTATAGACCATCTTACTAGTTTTATAAGAATACTAAGTTTATTATTTTCCATTCACTAGAACAAAAACTCCAAGTGTTTAAGTGAAAGCAGATGCCATTGCTTTAAGCAAGATGTCATACTTTGAAGCGCGTTTTACTCGAAATATGTTTATTAGAAAATGCTCAAACAGGGACAGTGATTGCTCAAAAAGGTTTGAAAATAATTAACAGAATTTTTTTTGTACATTCTGCATAATAGTAAAACTGTTTTTACCTTCAGGTTTATCTCTCAATCGCTGTTTTATTACAAAATTTAGAAACCCTTACGTGAATATAATAACTAAGATAAAGTGCTCCAGTTTTTGTAAACATTAAAATATCTCAAATCCTAAAGGCCATTTCAAAATTGAAAGCAACACAGCAAAACTGAAAAATTCAAAATTTGTTCGTAGACATTTTGTGCAAAATGGACCCCATCTATGGAATTTTTTTGTAAACTTTTACGAATTTTTTCCAAATTAAGTAGCAATAACTTCTTTTTCTCGTCTTAGTTTTAGCATATATTTTCTTAAATTGTACTAAATAAATCTAAAAACCACAAAAAATTCACCATATCAGCATTTTTTCAGAAAAAAAAGTTGTCGCAAGTATTCGGATACCTTAAAATTAAATTTAAGCAGATGACACTCATAATGCTTCTGAAACTGACCGCAACCTCTTCAAAAAGTTTTTATTGCTGATGCCCAATCAACAAGGGCACTCAGGAAGCCATTAGCGATATTGCTCGCCTAATCTGTTGCGCACCCCTTGTTTAGTCGTTGGTCTGAACCATTGATCATCGTTACTGAGCTCTATACCACATTTTGGCCAAATGAAATGAAGAGATCAACGTCAATAAATACATCTATATTTTTTAGTGTTCAGCCAAGTCCAAAAGAAGAAAAGATTAGAATAATTGCACTGCGTTTTTTCTTACGGTGGTAATAATGTTTGTATCGGTGCATTAAGATATCACATCAGTGGCGCAAACTAGGGGGTAGGGTTCCTCCGGGTCCGTACTTTCCTCTCCCAAAGCCCTTGATTTTTTTCGATTGATTATAATCCTATGTATATAGTACGTAAAATTTAACTATTTGTGGTTAATAAGTAATTTTATTAATTAATGCTAATTATTTATTACTAATTAATTTTTTACTGTTTTTGTTCCTGAAAATTGACAAAATCAAAAGAATGTGCTGGGTGACGTATTGAAACATAATACAAAATTGGTGGACTTTCGACCTCCCCCCTCCCTCCGTCTTGAAAAATTCTTGTGTGCGCCACCGTATCATATAATAACATAAATAAATGTGAGATTTTTGAAAAAATATTATACACTGAATAACAATGCATAATAATAAATAGGGCCTATTTTTTGCACAAAATTTAAAGAAAATCTAGCGTATGGTATAATAATTGTCGTTCACACTTCTTGGTATAATAATTGTCGTTTAAATTTTCTTTCCACAAATTCAATTTTTAGCTCTAATTTGCTTAGATTGAAAAAAAAATGATTTTTTTTTGCCACTTACCATGCTATAAATAATTAAATAAAAATCGGCAAGCTATTTTTTTTTCATAATCACATTTAAAAAACAATAAACCTTGTTTAAATAAGCTTCACGAAAACTTTTTGCGGATGTTTTCGCTAAAAATTTTTTTTAACAATGCATTTTTGGCAGTCAAAAAGAAATCATTAGTAAGATTTTATACCGAAAAAAAAAACTACACCTTTTTTTTTTTATTTTTAAAACAAATAAGCCATCTTTTTGCTTCTCACAACACATAAATGACATTTTCGGGTTTAAAAAAAGCTGGTAAAAGTATCGTTTTCTTAGGAAGATACGAACAAATATTTTACAAAAATTATTCTTGTTAAAACTCTAATTATGCATTTCTATAACAGCAAAAACTTTTTTTTTTCATTCGCAAAAAAAAAATTATATATTTTTTTTTCAAAACTTCTTAGCTCAAATTATATTTTCAATGTTGTCAACGTTTTATAATACTTAAACTCTGTGATATACTTAATTTATTTGCATCTTAACCTTTCTGAACTTTAATCTTGAAAAAATCTTCCGAGTTCATTGAACAGAATAGTTACATAAGAAGATGTAACCTTAATGAAAAAATATTTCGCATCAATAAAATACTAAGGGAAATCCAGGAAGACTGCAGTGTCTTTTGGGGTGATGGAATCCCTAAGAATCCCTATCTGCAATCTATATATATATATAAAAGGATCAGCGTTATATTAACTTCGTACTATAAAGCTGCACACGAGGACAATTGGTGACGGACCTCGTAATTTTGAGCCATTGTCAAACCCGAGGTGGCACCCCCTCTTCTAACTTCTACATTGCACCAACAGGTGGACGTTGAAGCCTCCACAGATGAAACGTGCAACAGCCCACTCTACAGGGTGGGTCTTCACAGCAGCACTAGGCTCGAACTCATGATACGCCGGTCAGGAGTCTGTATCCTTAACCACTAGGCTACTAAGGCCACATAAAAAAAGGGTAAAAATAATTTGAAAAATTGTAAGATGGAACTTAAAGTCAATTATACATCACTACCAGTGCTAAGCTTGACCATTACTGAAAGAAAAATTATCAAATTTAAACATCATTCGTCTTAATTTAAACCTCTGGCTGGAACATCAATTTTTTGCCGTACTGAGGAGCATCCGTCTGACAGACAGGTACGTAATTTTTTTTAAATTTTATTACTTTAAGGACTGTTTTAATTGTCCTTATAGCTCATGAAATTGAGAATGATTCAGATTTGATGTGTGGGATTAAATCTCTATCACAGCAATATATTTTTATCACTAGAATTGTGACTAGCATTTTTATATAAAAACTGATTAAAAATTATTTATATTCATGTAAAAGTAATTAAAAATAATAATACCAAACACGAAAGAAACTATAGGAATATCCGTTCTGATAGACGGTGATAGATACGAAAAATCGCACATATCGTGAGTTGAAAAAAATCGCCATGTACCACCACGTGATCCTCTCACTGGGTAGAGTCTAACTGAAGATGTCAAGGGTAGCGTTATCTACAGGCATCAAAGCAAATCATCCCCGTCTGAGAGACGAATGTTCCGGTCAGAGGGTTAATTCAATGGTCATATTAGTAAATGCTTACATTCTTTCGAGCGTCCAGTTCGCATAGCTTAATAAATAGAAGGAGTTATTTTAAACATTATTATCTTTAAAATAACTTTAAAATTCAATATATGCATGTTAAATCGATTATCCAATCACTCCAACAAGCTCCTTAGACAAAAGTGAAATCTCCTATCTGTTGTAAATTCTGATGTCCATGTCCCTAAATGGTCGAGTACATGCCTCATCTCATTCTCTGATGTAAACTGGATTCACTAAAGCCTCTCTAAAATTAATAACACTCTCTTTTCGGGAACGAAACATTGTCATCTGTTCCAACAAGACGATTAACTAAACCTAATGACTCCAGTTATATACACGCCGCGTAACAGATAATGAAAAAGAGTGAGGAAAAAAAAACCAACCTCCAGGAAGCCAATGAAAATGTAGCCCTCATAGGATGACATGGGATCATTACATTAGTGTTTGATACATAAATCATGACTGCGCCGTTGCTAATGTAGTGAAAAGAACTAGGTTTAACGGTTGTCTCGGCGTAGTAAGCGATCAAGGTAAAAATAGATAATTATTTTGCGACTAGGGTAAAAGGTAAAGCTCATGTTCCTTGTAAGTACAGCGAAAACGATAATGTGGAAAGTAATTGTTGTAAGTGCCCCTGGAAGAAGTTAATTTGTAGGGTGTGGCCTATCATTTTCGGATGATAATCTGACCTACGTGGTCGGACAGTCTGATTTTTCTGCCGTTATGGAAAACTAAACGGACTGGAGACGGGCAGGGGAGGGAGATGAATTTATTGGGTTTGAGATACACCTGGCAAAGCCTTCATTTTCCATTATTGATTGACCCGTTCGCTGTATAGTGTATATTTAATGAGAAATGAGTATATTTCTTGGCCGATGATATTTTAAATGCTGACTGTATCGCGTTATATGCTTGACTGTAAGTACCGTCAAATAAGCTGTTAATAAAACAGCATCTTTTATGGAATTCATATCATGCAGAGAGGGCTTATACAAATGTTTTGATTGGATTCGTAGGCAATCAACCGTGTCATGAAGCGTTCGTAAGTGAAAGATGATTGCTCTTAGTTTGAAATCCTGAGCATTTTTCTGGTAGTCAATGATGCCAATGAAATATTTACTTTATCGTAATCCAGATATTTTTCTCAATAAAATAAAACATATAACTTCCAAAAATCAGGAATAAAAAAAAAAGGAATGTTGAATAAATAGTTGTTTTAAAATGCATTTGTTTTCTGAAATCTCTGTATAAAGGTACATATCAGGAAGATAAAAGAATCTTAAATACATCTTTAAGCAATTTAGAAAAATGTTTAAAAAAAATGCTTTTCTTGAAAAAAAAAAACTAAAAACATGAACAATAAAATATCATTTTAAAGGGAATAAAACAATACTAATGAATTTTCCCTTCTTAAGGAAATTTAATACAAAAATTTCTAGTCACATTAAAATAAACTTAAATTACAAAATACATCGACAGAATATTTAACCCTTGTGTTATTGTTATTTAGAAATATAAAGCTAAATTCTTTTCCAAGCAATTAATTACAAAAGTACTCTATTTTAGGATTTAAACTCTGAGATTTATATAATTTTAACCGTGTTTTAAAATTAATATTGAAAGTTCTTTTCATCATATTGAAATTAAAGCACTAAAAATGGAGCATAAATATCATTAATACATGATTAAAAATAATTTCAAATAGGTACTCAAACACGTGTATTTATATCGAAGCATCTACTTAAAGTTTCTATTAAAAGTTATTATACTTCATTTAATGACAGACAAGTTATTTTAATTTGAATAGAAGAGAGTGAGAAGTGGCCCCATTAATGATGAGAAATAATTAAACTCAGAGATTCAAAATCTCCTCCAAAGTCATTTATTTCGATACACATGTATAAACATGCTGATTAACTGATTTTAATCTTACCCAATTTCAATATCATTCTCCTTTAAGACTCCATTATAATCATAAAACTCTTCCTGATAACGACGAAATAGTGAAGGGAGGCAATTTCTCTGCTCGTTCCCAAGCACAGATTCTTTATTCAGATACGCATTACACATTCAATTCCAAATCAAAATCTCGAAATGTACCCAATTTATATTTCGTGCACGCCATTACACTGAGAGACGCGATAAAATAAACTGGAAGATAAAAGATCTTCAAGAAACTGGGATAGGGAATCCGCCTTTTAAAGGAGGGAGGAAAGAGCCATTCAAAGAGTTGCAAACACTTATTTGTCGTCGTTATATTCTCTGTAAGGGACCTCCTCAGAATGACAATTATTCTCTTTTCAAACAAATGTTGGAAAATTGTCCCTCCAGTTCTAACTCAAAATTAATATCTGGGCCTTTATCAATATGCATGAGGGAACCGAAGCTTAAAACCCCCCCTCAGGAAAACGATTTAATTATCTTCAATTATTTGGAGTGGGTCCAGGGATTAGCTCATGCAGGTATCCCAAAGCCTTCTCGAAAAGGATGGAGCCCCTCTCCTTTTCTTTTGGGAATTATTGTTGATTCTGGGCTCTGCGATCGAATTCATTCGACAAACATTATTTCCCAGTCTTCGCCTCTCGCCTGATTACTCATTCCAGAATTCCGAATTAAATGCAGCCCCGCTCTTTCGTTCGCTTTCTCCGAGATGAAAGTAGATTCCGCTGTTTTAAGGAAAAGCTCGCAGAGAAATTTTAATTGACAGAAATCTCACCCTTATTACCCTACAGACATGTAGTCGAAGGTGAAAGGCGATTGCGAAAAGTTGGAGAGGCGCCTCCCATCGCAAATGACCATTGATTTCAAAGCATGTTAGGAAAATATGCATGATTATTCAATAGGAACTTCTAATAGAGATTAAACAATAAATTAAACACTTTATTAATAGAGATATTTCTTTAACTCTCAAGAAGGAATAATTAATTCTGTGAATAAGATAGTTATTTCGTGTATGTTAGCAACGGAAATTCCTAGATTTTCCTCCCTTAGAACTTTGCTCTGTGATTAAAATATGTATTCCAGAATATTTAATGTTTTAATTAAAATCTGCATATTATTCCTGACAAATAAATAAACGGATTAATAGAATGATTTTCCATTTACACAGATATTAGAGTAAACTTTTCTGGGAAATAGCACGATTTATTTGCATAATTTGAAAAATAACAATGTACAACAATTATTTAGGATACAAAAATTAATTTACTATATCCAATCTTCTCCCATCTAATAATGAAAAAAAAAACAACAAAGAATAGTTTCCAACATTACAACATGAAAATCGCTCGGATAATTTTCATTTTAAAATTTTCTTATAGCATTTTTTAAAAAGGGAATTTAAAGGAGATACTGAAACAAACATGGCAATCTCATTACTGTCTAAAAGTCCGGAATTTTTTTTTTATTATTTATATTTTTTGTAATTTATTCTCTATTCCTTTATATATATATAGATTACGGAAGTACATTACCAGGTAAGTATAAAGAGAGTATAATTATTTTTTATTTGATTGTGGCTTAATTAAATAGGAAATTTAAGAGAAAGTATTTTAATGTTATAAATGTATCTTTACTAAAATTAATTTATTAGCGTTTACAAATATACATGAATGCATATTTGTATAATGAATTTACAGAAAAGTTCCTAAACAGAAATAAGTAATAAAATTCTTGATGGCAATCGTAATTAACGTGGACAAACTATACTTATCAGAATTTGTGTTTTTGAAGAAAGTGTTATGTGTATCGAAAAATTTGTATACATGTATATTAATTTTTTAAGAAAACATGATTTAAGCTTAAAAATCATGAAAATATTTTCAGAATTATATAATGAATATCTTTGATTATATACGAACTTATAGTACTGCCAGAATATTTTGCAGAACATTCAATTACATTACCACACAATAAGGTATTGAAAAGAATCCAGAGTATTCAAAAATTTTATAAACTTACCAAATATTAGCATAATAATGGAATTCATTATACTGATATTTAATATAATACTATTACAAAGAACATATGTGAGTGTCAGAAGTGCTGTAAATTTTAAATGAAAATAAATGCGATTTAGCTTTATTTTAGAAGAAATCTTGAACACCTTGTCAACCCTTTTTGTATTACTATAGGATGACGTATAACTAAGTATTTTCTTTGAAAAAGTTCCGAATGATTATGTTAATAAATCTTTGATTTTTATTGTAGCCGTAGAAAATAATATGGGTAATGTAAAAATTAATACCGCATTTATAATATTCTTTCAGAAAATAAATAAACTAGACAATGACAAAAGAAATAATCTTATCATAAATGTTCTATGTTTAAAACTCTTGTTCTTATAAAAAAAATTAACAATATGCACATAATCTAAAAATGGCACGTTTTTCATCATTAACAAAGTCATTTTATCATGGAAATCCCAAATAGCCGAGACTCTTACTGAAACAACATGGGCATTTTATAGTTTGATTGAAATAAGCTTTTAATATCGGAAAACTTTAAATGTAATCTTAGTGGATGTGAAATAATAAAGAAAGTGTGACGAAAGAGTTAAGAAGATTGTAACAAAAATCTATTCAAATTGCATTAAAAATATAAAAGAAGCTATATAATGAACATTTTAATTTAAGGTATCGACTGCCCTAAAATTGATAAATTCTTTTTATGATTTTACTTTATAGGCCATCTTATTAGCGTTGTAAAAATACCAAGTTTATTAGTTACCTTAAATACCAAGTTACTAGGAAAAAAAAACTACAAGTGTTTTAGAAAAGCAGATGCCACTACTTTGAGCAAAATGTCATACTTTAAAATACGTTTTACTCAAAATGTGTGTGTGTGTGCGTTTTTTGAAAAGACTTAAACGGGGGGACAGCGATTGCTCAAAAAGTTTTGAAAATAATTAACTGAAATTCGTTGTGTATGTTCCAAATAATAGTAAAAGTGTTTTAACTTTCACATTTATCAATCAATGTTTTATTACAAAATTTAAAGTCCCTTAAGTGAGTATAATCCCTCGGTTTTTAAAGCAATTTCATATAATAATTCAGATAAAGTCCTCCAGTTTTTGTAAGAGTTAAAATATCACTTATCCTGAAGGTCCTTTTAAAAATGAATAGCAAAGCAACACATCAAAATTAAAAAATTGTTCATTTGTTCATAAACAGAACGGGCCCCATTTATGTAATTTTTGGTAAATTTTTAAGAATTTTTTCCCATTTTAGTAATAATAAGAATTTATTTTTCCCTTCTTAATATTAGCACATTTTTCTTAAAATGTACTAAATAAATATAAAAACCACAAAAAAAAAGATCCCCTTATTCCCATATTTTTTTAAAAAAGAGTTGTCGCAAGTAGTAGGTACCTTAAAAAATGTATGGATTTTTTGCCAATTGATTTTCTTATGAATAGTCTTTTATGGAAACTAAACTGAATATAAGCTTAATATTATTATATGCCTGTAAGTATGCATTTTTAACACATATATAAGCGAACAAGGAATATTAGGGTTAAACCTTAAAGCTGTACAAGACTATAAAACTAGAAAAAAATTGAAAACTCTCTTTTCTGATTATGTTTTTTAAATTTTTTTTAAAATAATTTAAACTCAAATATAAAGGATTTGTGTTTGCATTCAGGATTTTCTGGGTTTTTTTAAATCAACTTTGCTTCAAAACTTATAGGAGATTTATTGGTACCAAAGCTTAAAATTTTAAACCAAGGATTAGATGATAAGCGTATCCCTTCAGTGTTTACCTCTATATTTTACATTCCTCACTATGTGGTATCTGAACATTTGAGACCGAGTTTCATTTAACATAGAATAACCATCATAATTTTAATTTATGTGCCTTTGGTGCAATCTGGACTAAAATCCGAGTCTTGATTGGAACATCGCTGATATTAAAGTTCGAGAGACTGTGAAGTCTAGACTGTTTAACCACGCCTCCCTTTTAATATGCTTTTTTAAACTTTTGACTGTCCGTTGCAAAATATTTAATTTAAAATAATTACGTATTCTCCCAATGAGTTAAATTCACAGACAAATGACACCAAACCGGAATCGTATGATGAGAATATAAATAATAACGAGCGCATTTCATTCAGGTAATTAATACGCTGACATCTGGGACCTTAACTTTATCTCAATATATTTTTTATATTATTCTAGTATACCTAGTAAGTAAAAAATAATTTTAGTAATTTTTTAAATAACTTTTACTTTATTTTCACCCGTTTATACTAGTAAAGTGTGCTAGTATGCTAAGCCTCTTCTAACAATTATTTATTGTATTCATTGGTATACTTATTTACAGTTCTCAGTTATTTTTAGTATACTTCTCTTAAGTTCTTAGAGACCAGGTGAGGAGTTAAATACCTTTACAATCCAAATGATCATTCTAACTAGAATTAAGCAATAAACATCTTGATTTTAATGCAATGCTAATGGTATCATTTATTTAAAAAGAACCTATAAGTATTATTATCATGTGCAACGTTAATTAACCCTAAGTAATCTCCCAAACCACCTATTCGTACTTTAGTCAAATAATAAATCACAAAAGCATAGAAAAATTAAATCCAAATATAATATCATTTGGTTTTAGTTTGTTGGAGAAATGTATAAAAAAAATTAAGGATTTTATTTTTATTTTACATTTTACAAAACAATTATTTATAAATTATTAAACATTATTTTTTAATACAGTTTAAAAAGAGTACCATTATTTTTTCATGGCTATGATATTATTGGAAAAAGTAACATAAATTTCAATAACAGATGATTAAATTTAATTATATTATCCTTTGTTGAAAGTAATTTTTTACAACTTATTGAATGATATATACGTTGTATTTTTTTCTGAGATTAATTGTATGATTTATAGATGCTATAAACATTTATAAGACACTCGATATATTTAAGGAAAATATAAAAAAAGGTTTATTTCTTGAAGTTAGTGCATGTAGAATATAAAAATGAATTAATATGAGTTTTAATTTACGCCAAAAATTATCGTTAGTCAAAAAAAAATTTTTTTTTTTTGTACAAATCACATATTTGGTGTTTTTTATTTACATAACATACTATTTATATGTCATTATGTTATGTATCCATCCACACACAAATTAATAATATAGTTTGGTTTATGAGAAACCCATAACTTTATGCACATAAAGACAAATTTGGGTATGGATTTATATTATTTGTCACGCCAATGGAAATTAGTGTTATGAAACACATGCTTAACTTTTTTTAAAAAAAAATTCACAGGATATGTTCTTTCTGAGGCCAGTGTTATGGAAAACTTTTAAAAATATTAGAAATTTGAAACGGTCCGGTAATAAAATGTTATATAATATTTTACACTTTCTATTGCCTGGCTTCCTGAGTAATCATCACCTACTATTACTTTTTCACAATGCGAGTGCTATATCTCTCTCTCTCACTCTCTCTCTCTTTCTCTCTCTCACACACTCTCTCTCTTTTTCTCTCTCTCTCCCTCGTTGTATATATATATATATATATATATATTACAGACACTTGATTTAATTTATTGAGGTGTTAAACTGATCCTTTTTTAATGGTAGTTGCAATCGTTGATAAATGATTAAGCTGGATTTTTTTAGATCCACATTTTATTTTACCCAAACAAAAAACAAGTAGCAACATACAAAGCAAAACATCAACTCGTGCGATTTACATGATTTTCACAAAAGCATTCTTTGCTCACTCAGGTGAGCTCAACCTTTGATAGTTTTTGCTAACCTGTTAGAATCACACACATGATTGCTGATAAAGGCTTTTCTGATCAGTCAGGATGAGTGGGGGATGCAAGATTGTATCGTCTTGATTTAAAAACGCTAACTTTTTAGGGAATAATGTTTTATTTTCCGTTAAGTGGCTTTACTAGAAATGAATTACCACATGAAGTCTTGGAGGGTTCAAGACAGCTATGAATTAAAATCACACGAGATAATTTTTAAGCGAATTATTATATGTATATATTTGTGACTGGCAACTAGATAAGCTTCATAGTATGTCTTTGCTCGGTGATACATTATTATGGTACATATATTATCGTTAGAAGGTTACCATTAATTGAACATTATAGTTTTACAATAGCCATTCAATTTAGTTGATTTGTTTTAGATAGTCCTTTCGCTTACACGTGCTATTATTAGACTTGGCTTCATTATTCATTCTAAGTTTTTTCTTCACTTTCTATATCGATATTATGCCGAAATTTTCGGCTGGATGGGAAAGGTTGGATCCTGTAAAGAAAGCAAGCTTAACCTTATTTCACTGTCCTAAATCAGTGGCAGCTCTAGAACACATACTATTTTTTCCATTTTGACCTATTGATTTTTTAAATTTCTACTTACATTTTGGCGGGTTTTTATAGGTTTTAAAATCCATTTTCTTTTTTTCATTCATTTTTAGCTTTGTAGGAATTACAATTTGTCTTTTATTATTTTATACTTTCTCTCTCTCTCTCTATTCCCTTAAAATTCCTCACATGTATTTGCGATTTTTGCTTTATCCTCATTTCGTTTCATGAGTAATCATGAACTGCAAGTACAAGCAGCATCCTTCTTTTTTCTTTAAACCAGTGTCACCAACAAGCGAGTTAATACTGTCATTAAGACCTCCAGTGCTACATCCAACCGAGTCAATCGTTGAAGAAGTCCTAAAGACCTGAGGGCCTCTGGACTGTCATTTCGCGACGTGCACCGAAGCAACGCACGCATTTTTAAAATAAATACTGCCAGCTCCTTTGTTCCTCCTTTACTTTCTCATTTACTTCAGATCCGGTCGACGGGAAGAAATCTTGATGGTCCAATTTGTGTCAGTTACTTTGCAAAGAGGCAGCTTGTCTGTCATTTGGGGAACATAGTCCCAAACGTGTCATCAGTCATGGATCCGTGGAGTCGCGTGGAAGAAAGATTCGTTTTTTTCATATATATTTCTTTCATTTGCTCCACAAATAGACTATTGAATGTTTTTATTTCTGTTTTTCGTCATCATCATTTTTGCTACTATTCCTTGGTGTAAAATCATACAAATCAACACTAGCAGCAAATGGAGCTACTGAAATCAGTTGCATGGAAAAACGTGCTCCTACAGGATAAAATAATAACAATGTGTTATCATTTTGCTGTTGAATATCTTGGAAATATTTTGAGGTATTTTTTTTTCGGTGTGAGTTTTTTTCCCATCAAAATAAAGCAGGCGTGAAATCGTACTTGTTTCTTCTTTTGTGTGTATTTTTTTTATAAGAGATACTTTATCCATGTGTGATAATTGATTTCGTTCCAGCTTACGATTTCACACGATTTCGATGAAAAATGTTTGGAACGTATATTAAGCAGGTTTATTTATTTTTTAAATTTTGTACTTAGGAATTTTAATCTTGTATCATATATATTTTTTAAATTGCTGAATGTGTCTTGGAAAACGTTTTTTGTCTTTTTTTTTATTTTGATAATAAATGATTTATTTGTCGGAGAGAAAAATTTTTCGGGTTTCGAGGGATTTTTACAAGTTTGGTCTTTGAAATTCATAACATAAACATAATAGCATGTAAAAAATGTACAGTTATTTTTCGTTAATCATTCATATATTTAAAATATTACTTAAAGAATATTTAAATTCAATTATTTGTAAGAAACAGCAGAAATCAAATAAATAAAATTACTCTATTTCATTTCAATCATAAATTAATACATAAATTTGAATTTGAATTAATATATACAGGTATTCCTCATAACATATACATCCTGACAATGTTTCATCATAATGGGTATCGTTAAGATTCTTGTAATTAACTTTCAATAATTACTTTCTTCTGTTGCTATAATATATGTGTGTGTGTGTAAATACTTCATTCATAAAATATTAAATTCCCCAAAGAAAATCAATTATATTTATAATTAAATCTTTGCATTAAATTTTAGTCAACTATTGTTGTAGAAGACTTTTGTGAAAAAGATAGATAAAAACAATTTTATACAAATCAATACAGAAAAAGTTACATAATAAACACCCTATCTAATTAGTATTCTATGAGCTTGCTCATTGCTTTGGATTTTGTTTCAATATCCGCATAACATTTTAGAATTTTATATTTTGCTTGTGTTCTAAAATGCTGAATTTTGAAGATTTTAATATTTTATTATGCAAAAGAAAAAAAAAGGAAAGAAATAGGACAAAGAAAATGTATACATTCATAAAGAATTTATTTTTTACTTTTATTACATACATCAGTAAAATTTCAAGAAACTCTTCTGAACTAATCCATATGCTTTTTCAGAAACATTTATTATTTTTTTTAAAAGACGAGTTTTAAATAAATTTTAAAATTAACCACATCTGTTGATCTAAAATTGCATTGATTTTGACTCATATCCGATCATTATTGTTAAACAATGAAACAATTTTAAATACAAAATCTCGTTAATCAAGTAATTGTTGTTATACATTTATAAAAAAAAACTTGTTCGTATTAGTTAATGGTAAGAATAACTTTAATCACTGATTCATCAATAAACTAGTTTCAAAATAATTTTAAATAAAATTACTTACAATTATAACTTATAACTGTTTAACCGATTATTTCTATACCAAGGAAATTAAAATCTCTAAGTAGAAAATTTTTAATTATGCATAATTTTAAAAACACCATGCAAAAGTTTACATCATTTTTATTATTATGTGTAAAGAATCCTGTATTACAGCGCTTTTCAAACTGTGGGGTGCATCCTCTTCTAGTGGGGGGTGATAACCCTAAGTGAGAGAGAGGGGAGAGCTTATCAAAAAGATGAAATAAAAGATTATTTTAAAAAAATTACTAATTTACTGAAAGGAAAAAAAGCAAAACACATGCTGACATAATAAAAAATAAGATATACTATTTATATTTATTGCAATCTGTTCCAATTTAAAAATTAGAAAGGAAAAATAATGTAATACTTATCCTTTTACTTAAAAGTATAACTTACTTAAAATATATGCTACTTATATGGAACTTAGTACTTATCTTGATCATTTTTGCGGTTTATGATTAAGGTCGTATTGTTGCCTTAGCGTCTAAGTACATTATTATTTCGTTCAATACATTGTTATTGTATGGGGGGTGGCGATGAACATTATGATTGAAAATTGGGTCGCAAATATTGAAAGTTTGAGAAGCACTGCCTTATTTACAAAGTTCACCGTAAAATCTTCTGAAGAATGACAATAAAAACAAATAATTCACATAACCTGAAATAGATGCAGATGTATTGGCTTCGCATAAATGTCTTCAAGTCTTATAAATTATTGTGTAATAAATAAAAAAGGCTTTTTTTTAAGATTATAAACGAGCTTATTTGCGAAACATCACCTCTTCCAATGCTTTCTAACTTGAAACATATTTTGCATAGCTTGGAAGTAAATAAATCTGACTCATTTCACAAATAAAACATCTTCGAACATTTTGAAGTCAAATATACATAATTTAGAATAAGTATAATATAATATATTTATTTAAATAAACCTTGCCTACCTGAACAATTTTTTCCACACTCATATATATGTCCAACAGCGAATGTTTTCGATGACCTACATTTTAACACCACTTTCGTTCTAAATTTATATATATGTATACACATTTACGAATAAAAACAATAGTGGACGAAAGATGGTCACGTTTTTACCATTTTTGCTGCCCATTATAAAAAATAAAACTAAATCAAATGTTTTGGTAGGAACATATTTTGAGCAATGTTTATCTTTCTATACAACTGTCAGTCTGCAGGACCGAATTCCCAAGACTGCCGTAAGCTAACGATAGCCACAATCCACACACACGTCCAACGTACGTTATCGTTTGCTCAATTTACCAGGAAAAAAGGAATTTTATGACTGAAAAAGGGCCTTTAAAATAAATTCGGTAGTGATAGAAAAAGAAAGAGAGAGAAAGAAAGAAAGAAAGAAAAAAAAAAACACAGCATCAATCGCTGCATTGTTTTCAATGCGTAAGAAGTTGTTAAGTTCCTCGTATAGATGCCCGAGTACAATGTATGGTTACGGTTTTCTTTTGAATTAGATAGAATGAAAAAAAATGCACACGTCGAAATGAATAATGAAGTAGTTCCGACAAAAGGAATAAAAGAAAAAAAAAGGACAGGAAGGTAAGTGGTCAAAAGAATTTAATGATTTTTAATTTTGAGCGATATTTTATTTCCTTTATCGATAAAGTTACACGTCTTATTCGCATTAATTAAAGGAACTGAAATTTGTGAGTATTTGATGTTAAAAAATTATTTTACTTTAACACAGATTTGTGAGGACTGATACAGTCTTGAGGTCATAATTTATCAGAGTTTATAAAATATAAGATTTATGTTATTACATTTATGAAACGTTCGATTTATTATAATGTTAACAGCAGGTAAAAATAATAAACATTTCTTAGAAGTTTCATGTTATTTTTGGAAATAAAAAATAATTCCGATTTTTAATGCTGTTCTCCAGCTTTTATTTATTTTAAACTTGCTGTTTTTTTATGCTTGTGTAGGGAATGGATATTTGATTTATACAAAAAATTTTGATATACAGTCGGATCTCCATATAACGAACCTCTATATTGCGAATTTTTTCCTGGAACCAAGAACATTTTACGATTTTCTTTGTAAAATAACCTCCCAATAGTGAAGTGCATTTTTTATATAACGAACTTTTTCCTCTTGTGATTTAATTTTTTCCCTCCCTATTGTTGAAGTATTTCTGGACATTTCAAGTTATACTCTCTTTTAACACATTTTACAGTCATAGATCTTGAACTGATTTTATTAGGTGCCTAACTCACCGAGAGCAATAGAATTCTGGGTGTTTCATCCAAGAACTGCAACCTTTAACCCCCATTGTCTAGTTCACTAGAAACATCTTCAATATCCCCTTTTACGCTCAGTGGAGTTGTATCGAGTCCACATGTCCTTGAACTAGTCTCCGTTCATTTGTAGTGTTAATTAATCGTACGGGTAATTTCGTTTCTTGTAGCTCGAAAATGTCGAAAAGTTCATGCATAAGCATAAAAGTTTTTTAATTTTTCAGGAAGTGGATAAAAGCGTCAAGAAAAAGAATATTGCTTTAAAAATTAGTATTCCACCAAACAACTTATCAACTATTATAAAAAATGGAGATAAGCTACAAAATTATGATTCATCGAATTCTTGTTCTAAGCGTTTAAGAACATGTGTCTATATATATATATGAAGATGTCGACAAGGTAGTTTTGAAGTGGATACACACAATGCGAGAAAAAAATGTTCTGATCTCTAGACCTTTCGTGTTAGAGAAATCTCTTCAATTTGTGAAGGTACTGGTATACGACCCATTTCTTGGTAGCAGTGGATGGCTAGAAAGATTTTAAAAAAAACTCATGGAAATTAATCAAATTAACAAATTTTATAAGTAATTAAATTTAAAAACGCATTTGGTAATGTATGTTTGGGAATTTCTAGTTATAAAATAATGTATGTTTAAAATTACTTGTAGGTTTTAAATTAGAAAATGTACTTAAAAATAATTAATTTTAATATAAAAGTATTTTCTTCATGTTGAAAATACAGTGCATTCCCCGATATTCTTTAGTCTTATTTTACTTGTATTTTTTTTCCCTTTGACGGGTAAGATAAATAAAATAAATAGATATTAAATTACAAAAAGGTTTGAATAATTACTTTATTTTAATATATAGTGTTTATGAATTTAAAATTAGTTTTACATGGTTTATAAAGTACATTAATAGATGAACCTCTATATAACGAACTTTTTTTCGAGATTTAGCGACTTCGTTATATAGAGGTCCGACTGTATTTACATCGAACAAAAGACTTATAGTGTAATTAAAATTTAAAGAATTCAAGAATTATACTTAATCCAATTTGATATAAATGTAAATCGGAAATTTTAGACTATTATTTGAATATTGCTGTAGAACAATAAGTATATTTTTCATCAATGCTTTATTCTCTCATTGATGCATTCTTGTGAATACAATGACTTTCATTATGTAATAAAAATTTAGATTTGCATATAATTCAAAATAATAATAATAATAATGTTAATTTGAAGAATTTGGCAATTTGGCAATAACAGAAAAAAATATTTGCATTAAATTCAGAAATTTCATTCAGATCCTTGTAAATTCTATTAAACAGAGATATACACAACACACATGCATATATACAGTCGAACCTCCATATTACGAACCTCTATATTACGAATTTTTCTATGTAGCGTACTTTTTCCTGGAACCCAGAACATTTCACGATTTTCTTTGTAAAATAACCTCCCAATAGTGACGTGCATTTTCTATATAACGAACTTTTTCTCCGGTGAATTTATATTTTTTCTCCCCATTTTTAAAGTATTTCCGGACATTTCAAGTTATTCTATCTTTTGACACATTTTATGGGGGTCATAAATCTTAAATTATGGGGCCTGACTCGCCGAGAGCAACAGAATTCTGGTGGTTTCATCCGTGCAACCTTTAACTCTCATTGCCCAGTTAACTAGAAACAGCTTCTATATTCCCTTTCACCCCTCAGTAGAGTTGTCTCGTGTCCCCGTGTCTTTGGACTAGTCCTTGAAAAGTCAAACATCAATTTCTAGTTGGAAAATAAAGTATGTTTAAAATTACTTGTATGCTTTAAATTAGAAAATGTCCTTAAAATTCATTAGTTTTGAGATAAAAAAATTTTCTAAATGTTGAAAATACAGTGTGTTCCTCGATATTCTTTTTTCTTGTTTTACTTGCAGTTTTTCTTTCTTTCTTTCTTTTTTGATGAGTAAGATATATAAAATAAAAAGATGTTTTAACTTACAAAAAGTTGTGAATAATTACTTTTTTAATGTATAGTGTTTATGAATTTAAAATTTGTTTCATGTGGTTTATATGAAGTATTAGGGGGACCGGAAAATTATGTAGTTTTTTTACAGTAAGTTCGAATAAATAAATTTCTTACAGATTTTTCTTTTTAGTCAATGATGTAATCACCTTTGTTGGCAACAACCTTTTGCCATCTAGTGTGCAAATTTTCAATGCCGGATCGATAAAAATCAATTGGTTTTTCAATAAAATATCTGGAGATGGCATTTTTCATATCATCCAAATTTTGAAATTTTTTGTTTGTTAAGAAGTGTTACATTGAACGGAATAAATGGAAATCCATTGGCGCAATGTCAGGCGAGTATGGTGGGTGAGGCAATACCTCCCACCCAAATCCATTAATTTTTTCCACCTTTTTCTTGCGAAGTGCGGTCTTGCATTATCGTGTTGCAAAATAAAGCCTTTTCTATTGATAATCGCTGGATACGTTTCAATTAATGATTGATTTAGTCGGCCTAATTGCGCTCACAATAAAGGTCTGCATTAACAGTTTCTCCAGCTGTAACCACTTCAAAATGGACGATTCCACGAATACCCCACCAAACACACAAAAGCGCCTTTTTTGGATGTAAACCTGGCTTAGCAGTCCTTCCAAGCAGTTCATTTGGAGAGAGCCACTGTCTTTTGCGTTTTGGATTATCATACAGGACCCATTTTTCATCTGCAGTGATCAAGCGATCAAAAAACGGTTCTGTATTGTGCCGTTGAAGCAATAAGTTACATGTCGTAGATCGGTTAGCTCTGTTTTCTTCAGACAGATTTTATGTGGAACCCAAACACCTGCTCTGTTTGTTTTTCCAATTAGTTGCAAATGTTCTTGGATGGTCGACTAAGGTTGGTTAAAAGCATTTTGACAGTTCCTCGATTGTCTGACACGGATTTGGTTCCACTTGCGCCCTTAATAACGTTATTGTCTAACGTTGTTGGTCTTCCTGATCGAGAAAAGATCGAAATTACCGGAAATGAACTTAGAAAACCACCTTTGGCATTTACTAACATCTAAGGCACTTAGATAAACATCGGAAATGTTTTTGGTAGCAACTGTCGCATTACTATCCTTATGAAACTCCAAAAACATGCAATGGCGGATATAAATCTCTTCTGGTATTTGGCTAGCCATTTCACTCAAAATGGGGAAAGAAAATTTAAGGTTTAAGTTTTCACAACTAAACAAGTTACTTTAACTTTGAAATGTCTCTGGCACGACTTTCAACTACGCAATAAACTCATAAACGGTAAAGCAGCATTGACATGTGCAAAAACGATATTAATTTCTGTCCCCAATATATTGAAAGAATGAACGTGTATATATAACGAATTTTCCATATAACGAACTTTTTTCGGGATTTAGTGACTTCGTTATATAGAGGTTGACTGTATTTGTATATGTGTGAATATGTGTGGTGTGTTTGTATTCTAGTGTCCTCCTCCTTATACATACATGCATACAAGCGACATATAGGTTATCATGCTTTTGTTTCCTCTCGTGAATTCTTTTCTTTCCTTGCAAAAATATAATTTCAATTTGATACAGCTGATCAATCAATGATACAAAATCTAACATCAGGATGTATCTTAGAATCTTAATTCTTCTAAAGAATGCATATTTTAAAACATTGGGGGAATCTATAAAGTACAAAATGTAGGTACAAATAGCTGAAATTAATATAAAATTTAAAATAAGATGGGTATCTAACTATGTATATATTATGACGTTTTTTAACATTTAAAACGCCATTTTTTAAAATGGTTTTCAAGGTTTAAATATTTATTTTTTAATTAAAAGATTTTTTTTACATTATTTTTTTAAATTTTGAATCATGTCATAAAATCTATTAAAAACTAAATTTGGCGCACCCATTATTTGCACTTACCAATGTTATTTGTCTTAAGGAATTTCGAAAATGCGTCGTATATATTTAGAAACACGACAAATTTAATTAATATATAAAAAAAAAGTTGACTTTAATTTTAAAATAAAAATGGTACGTATATATTTATCAAAAGCTGCAATAATAAAATTTGTTTTTACCTACTTTAAAAATAATAAAAAATGTTGTTTTCAAAAATAATTTATGAAATATGAAATGTCACATGAAAGTTAGTAACAGTATTTTCTTCATTTTTTAAGAAAAATAAGCAGTTAAAGAATTTGGCAGAGATAGCTTCAGAATTTTCAATTTTCAAATAAATGTTGTACTTTAATAATTTTCTTTAAATGAATTATTTAAAAAAAATGAAAACTTAATTTTCAAAAATGAACCCCATGAATATTCTCTGTTTCCTCTGAACAATTCCCAAATAATAGCTTACTATAAATCCTTTTCAGAGTTAAAAATTCATAGTTTGACATCATTATGATGTTGCATTTATTTTGGATATACTTATACTTTGATTTCAATAACTGATTAATAAAAAAACCAATTACAGCAAATCTGACTCTTAATATAATATTTTTTATTTCCATAGATTTTTTTGGTTATTTCTTACTGTTGAAAATCAAATATGAAATTCAAGTAAAATCTAAATTGCTTTTAAATATATTATACTTTCATCAAAATATTAAAATATAATAAACATTTAAAAATACATCCGACAGCTTTTTGGCAAGAAAAGAAAAAGAAATTTAAATAATTATTACACCTTTTTTTGCATAGTTTTTCAATTCGGCAGGCATCCAAAAACGTTAAATACGTTCCAACATTCCGAAAAAGAGAAACACCCATAAGACAGGCAGGAAGGCAATTTCCAATAAGAAAAAGGTCTGCATATTTAAGTGAGCAGATTGTTTGTATCGATTCTGGAGGAACGAAACGAATAAATTGTGTCCATTAATCAATATAAAAGCTCTGATCTCATTTCATTTATATATTCTGGAAAACAAAAGTAATCAGAAAAGGAGGAAAAATGGCAACACAAAGTAGAAATTTCCAGATGCTGAACACCGATAGAAGCCCGTGCTTTGGAAATTTTCTCTTTTAAGACGATGAGGATAAAGAAAAAAAAAAGTACAATAAAAAAGTGACAATATCGAGTCATCTTGTATGCAGCGGACGTCGTTTGAAAGTGAAATTTTTACAAACTGTCAAATGTGGCAATTTCATCGCCTTCTTCTGTTTAAAGTATTTAGGCCGTTCTGTTTTTCTGTATATTGATTAGGTAAGGGGGAGGGCTTGAATTGCTTCGCTACGGCTAGGCATGCATCGCCATATTTGTCCACACTTGCTCCAGAACGTTACTTTCAAATTCACGTTCCAGCATTCAACTTACAAAGTTTCGAGAAGTTCTAAGGTTTTATAGACATGTATGGTACTTAAAAACTGAAATTTAAGTAAGCTATTCACAATAACGTTCTCATACCTTTTTTATTTTATAAATTTGGTTGACCAATCAAATTTTATTTCCTCTTACATCAAACGAAATATCTATAGTATTTCTTAAGATTTACTACATCATTTTTTAGATATATTTACTGAAGTAAAACATTTTTCTCAAAAAAAAATATTATATTTTAATAATTATTTTCGTGAGAGGATGAGGATTGCCCGTGTAGTATAAAAAGTACTCAAATAAAATTTGCTTTCTTCATCTTGTATCAAAAATGATGCAGAAAATAAATCATAATTTTGACGGAAGCAAACAAATGTATACTCAGAAAGAGTAACTTTTTTTTAAAATAATTAGATACATGATTATAAAATAATGGGAATTTTAAATCATGATCTTTTTTAGAACGTATGGTGGGCTTCTGTAAAAGGAGTAAATTAAAGAAAAATGTTACATGATTACCGTAGCGAATCATTAGTCATGTGTTATAAGGCCTGCGTTATAAATTTTAAATTTAAGCAACAATTTTGTTGAACAGGTTTTATTGACTTTATATTAGAATTAAAACATTTTAAATAACTTTACTATTAATGATGAATTAGGAGAATTAAAAACTAATTTAATGTTGTCGAGAGAGAAAGATTATTGCTTAATATTTACTAATTATAAAAGCTCATATTAATCAATTGAGCAATGAAATAATGTAGGAGAAAAAATAAATGAAATAAAAAACAAATAGTAAATCAACCAAATAACACTGAAATCTGTCTATAAGAAAAAATGTTAACAACGGCAGAGTTAAATTTTAATTTATATTATAATTAAATCTCTAAAATATTGTATATTTCCCTTAGAAATTATCCCTAATTTGTAAAATTTCTTTTAAAAAAGTATCCTTTTCTAAAAGAAAGAAGTCTTTCAAAAACTCGTAAACCAAGCAAATTTTTTACTTTTTTGAAAAAGTTTTTGGATTAAATGTACGGTATTAAAACATTTATATATTAAGCAAAAGAAATACACTATTTTTACTTCATGAGGTTTTGAACTAAATTCAACATATATCCATAATTAAGTAGTTTCATTTTTTTATAACCATCTCTTATAATAAAAGATCATCTTAACACTATTCTTATTTTGCTCAATTTTATTTTATATGCATAAACCATGGACAGCATTATCCCCTGCTTGAAGTCAAGTGAAAAGTTATGGTCAGAAATTCGCACCTATTACTTTAGCTTCTATCTGAAAATTCTTTATCTGATTGTAAAATAATAGTAATATTACGTATCGTATCCAACTAAATGTTCCCTCACGAGAGTTTAAAGAGAGACGTACAAATTCAGGTAACCAATTTTCTCATTTAGTAACTGCGTCTCAAAATTACGAGACATGTGTCTTCTATATAACAAAATATACCCCTTACATAACTTTTTAAAAATCATTGCAGTTTCATCTATTTTAAAAATGTTTACCAGTTATTAAACAGATTTCCAATGACTTTCTGAAACATTAGGAACACTAGGTATCCTCTGATACTTGAGTGAGTGATCCAAAATGGCGCAGGAGTGTTTCGTGTTTGCTGTACATCGGCAAAGATCGTGCAAGGAAGAAGCGATTCCAAAGTTTTCGGTAATCACGAAGAATGTTCTAGAAGCGATAAGTAGCGAGCGTTCTGTATTACAGAACAAGGCAGGTAATTCGCATGCAACGGGCATAATGTAACGGATTTGTTACAAATCATCGCAGCTCGTGGCAATTTCGACGCTCGATTTTATCGCCCCGGCACCTTTAACTCCGCACCAGTCCGGGTGTCTCTCTTTTATTGGAAATTTTCTTGCTTTTTCACTACCCCCTTTTTATATGGGGGAAGAAATATGCGAGGATGGTTTTATTGTGCATTTTTAGAAGCATCCACCATCCAGATCGATCCCCGTTCTCTTGCTATCCTATTTCAGTACAGGGAAGAATAATCGAAACACAACTGGTTTTTTCTTCCTTCCCTAGTAATTACTTATTTGACGATTTCAAAGCAGACATGAGAGTGTCTGCTAAGGTATGGGAAGAAAAGTTTATCAATATTTAGTTTTAAAAAAAATGACTCGTTTCTGATTGAATCTATTTATCTTTTAAAATTTTTATTTTATTTTTTGATAACCTTCCCTTAATCAGCTTCAACTTCTTCTAATCTCTAAAAAGAACTCTAAATCTGTTCCAACTCGATCCAACTGTAGTGTGATAGTGTAGTTCTTATTAATTACTTAATAACTATGCAGTTAATATACACAAAGTCAGCAAAATTTGCAAGTAAGTAAATTAAATTTGAGGACTCAGACTAAAATAAATAATGCAATTAATATTTTTACATGATTTAAATTCACATCCCATTTATTTTTCAACATATCTAAATAAACTATCCATCCTGAAAGAGTAAAGTAATTTTTATACAATATTGGTAAATACACAGAAAAATGAAATACAATGATAATTTTTTAATTATTTGAATGTCTTTTTTTTTTAAGATTCGTAAATTCTATGCGACGTTTCAATACAAATTAATACCTGGGTTTAATCAATAAAAATTTAAAAAACCGGAAAAAATATAAATTTTTTTGTTGCATTAAAATTGTTTAAGGATGTAAGTAAGTAAGTATAAGTAAGTAACTTAAAAATAATACTCGATATTTATTGTGAATTTAAAACTAGTTAGAACGTTATTTTTACAAAAATGATTTAATGTGCTAACTTATATTAAATTAAATATTTTAAACCAACATATACTTCGGAGTTTTAAAAAATTATATTTTTAGCAACTTATTGTGCAACGAAAAAAAAATTGTAAAAATCATTTTTTTTTTTTAATTATTTTTCATTCGATTAAAATACAATTTAAACTTGCAAAAATTATTTGAATGGAGTATCTATATATTGGAATATAATCGTCAACCTTTCCCAACTCATTTCTAGCTAAAAGACATGTTTTTAATAGTACATTGTATTTTTAGATACGTGATTTTCTTTTTTTTTTATTTTATTTAAATTAGCAGATTATTTCATAACAAATTCAATTCTTAATTTCACTTGAAGGAGAAAAAATATTCAAAGGCTTATCTTAATTGCATACTTGTATACAGTTATATTTTACTTGATCTTACTTTAAACTGTTGCAGATACTTCTAATTATAATTTCTGAGATTTATACGTTCTAAACATTTTACTCAATTTAAGGAAGCAGTTAATTGCATATGTATATCAAATTCAAAAATGCGCATTGTAGTAATTGGCTTTCCCTTGAACACATACACACCCACATATTATGTCGTCTGAATTTTTGTTCATAAAAATATGGTATAGCATCTGTGTGTGATTAAATTTTAATTAATTCTACTGATAATCTGTTTAATATTGAACTCGTATCATGAGTTTAAATGTGAAATGACGTAGAATGATAATCATGAGAAACAGAGAAAATTCGCATGTTATCTAATCTCTAGGACTTAAATAAGTAAAAAAAAAAATACTTAATACTACTATCTTTTAATACTTTAAAAATCATACCAGAGAAGTAAAAGGAATTATAGTGAATCCAGGAATGCTGCGGTGTAACTGGTTATGTGGTAGCAGACCACCTTAAAAAGTAGGGATCTTCTATCCAACAAACATCAAGTAAATTTGTCCTTTTTCTCATCGCCAAGCATCTAATTAAGAAACAAATAAAGGATTTCACTTTAACAATCAATGTAATGAGAGAAATTCCGAAAATATCTGGTGGAATAATCTCTAAAATCCCTATGTGACCGAGACAAAAAAAGCAGTTGCTGATTTTCTCCTGGCTACTAGACATGACAGCCTCCTGAAACATATTCATTAAATTCATATTATAAAACCTAATTTACGCACGCTCTGCAACCTATTGAAAGAGAAAGATGGAAACCAACTTCTTCGCAGCCCAGCACTAGAGGACACCTTTTTCTGCGACCATTACTGGCACGCAAAGAATTTATTGGGTTCATAGACTTTTCTTTCCATGCCTATTATGTTCTGGTTAATTTGTATATATTTTTCCGTCCCTTTTGTGGTGAGTGGTGTTGTGTAACCTTGGTCATTGGAAAGAAATATTCAAAGGATTAACCGTGGTACAAATTATTTAACTTATTTTTAATAATAAAAGTCAAAACTGGACTTTTTTTCAATATTCAAAAGATGGCATCCAAAAAATACTTTTTTTCTCCACGGAGATAATAAGCTTGAAATAATATACATAAAAAAAAGAATCTACGCATATGGAGGCACCATTCAAAAAGCGAAGACATAGAGTCATCTTCGCGAAATATATAGAGAGCCTCTTAACCATGACTTTTCCAATAACGTCCTTACCTTTTACCTGTAAGGAGCGCGGTGGAAAAGAAAGGAATTCTAGGCGTTTTTATCACTTAATCGAAAAATAAGATTAAGCTGCTTTATTTCGCCGCTCCCCCGCCATCCGGGGTATAAAGAAAATCGAAGCCTTACGATGAAAATTCCTTCTTCCGCAATTCAAATCGGTCCCACCATCACGTATGCCTGCTTCCAATAGGTAAGCGAATGCGTAAAGAAGGATAGATATTTTTTATACGAGTTCCTATCTTTTGTAGGAGGCCTATATACAAGGGGTAGACGTTTTATGTTCTTTCTTAGAGATCGATCGAAACGGTGATTCAGAATATATCTATTTCTTTTTCCCTAGCTAGAACCCCAATACTTTGCTCTTTATGTTTTCAGTATACATAGAAAGATTGAGAAAGATATATACCTTTATAGTGGGATTGAAGACAAATAATACAATGTAGGTGAAGAGTTAATTTATTTTTTAGCGATATTTGTTAAATCAGTTTCGGGTCAAAACAATCGTTATTTTAGTTTATGTGTTACCGCTAAAGTGCAGAAATCAGTCAATCTTCTAATTAGTTAGGTGATCTGCATATTAACTAGGATGATCCATTAAAGTATGGAAAATTGTTTCATTTCTCAAATTGCCTAGAAATTTCGTGAATTACTTAGATAAACTACACAAATCTATTAGGCACTCGTTAATGTGACAATAAGATTTTTAGTGTAACAGCAACAACGTTTCAACGCTTCAATTAAATTTTGCTTATTTATTTTTTGATATCTTAAGATTCAAGTTAATACAATCAAACAATCAATACATTAGTTATATATAATAGAACCAATCATCCATCAATTGAAGACTTGCAATACAAAGAATCATACGGTTTAAAACAGTATTGCAATTAAGGAAAGTGACATAAAGTTATTTATTTATTTTTCGATATTTAAAGAATCACATTAATACAATATAGCAAACAACAAATTAGTTGATAAATCAACAATCAAAGAATTGATTGATCAATCTATATCAGTATGTGCAGCTATACTTTGTAATATTGGAACTATTAACATTTAATTTGTTACCAGAAGATCCTGGTTGTCGTAATTAAATTTATTATAAATTAATTAGAGGAATATTTTATCGAATACATTTACTGTCTCTGCCACTCTGTTTCTAATCAATCCAAATTCCTAGCAGAAAGACAATGAGAGAAACAAACTTTTGAACTTAAACGATACCAAAACCGCTAATGTGAGGATTACCCACTTAAAACGCGGATAACCCATGATTCCACACTTTAACGGAGCAAATCAGTTCATATGCATATTAATGACTTTCGAGCTTTAACGGTAACCTGTGTACAATTTAGCAGTGAATTATGTTACCGTATAACACTCACCTATACTTTCAACCTGCATTTTAAAACAATATAAGAAAATAGTTTTTAAGTCAATTCCTACTTAGATCAACGACGAAAAATTTTATTTTAGCTACTTTTTATTAAATAGTTACAATTAATATAAATATGTATATACATAGGACAGAATCACAACATTAAGTGGTAATTAGTTTTTTTAATTATCATTAAAGTATCGTATTGTCCTTTTAATTTCAGTCCAACTGAATGCTTTAACACGTGAGAAAAAAACCTTTTCAAGTTTTGACACAAGTCGCCAAAAGGGTCGCTAAGTCGCCAACGTGGCTGTATTTGTAATTCTTTAAATAATTAGTTTTAATCCATTAATTTTTATTAATTATAATTGAATTATTATATTGTCATCCAAAAGGATCCAGTATATAAAATTTCAGCTCAATTCAGCGCTTTAAAATGTATTTTATGAACGATTGAAAATTCCACCAAGATAAATAAATAAATATACAAATATATAAATAAATAAATATATAAACAGTGTGAGCTAATAGAAGAAATTGAAAAAAAGGGAATATTTGCCGTATAACGAACACCCTTTTTTATGGGAATACTTGAAATTTTCACGTGCAACGATCTTATATTTTGAAGTCTAGTTAAAGAGTATGAGTAGATAATACAATCATGGACATGGATTGAAAATAATCCTTATGCAATTATCCTTATGCAATCTTTATGCTTGGTACTTTTGAATATACATTTATTGATGTAGAAGAACATTTTATATACTTAAACAACAAACATAACCCACAACACAGAACAAAAGACGATGGACAAAAGCAAAAAGCTGCAGGCTACATGACAAAGGACAAAAATCAGGCAAATTTTCCCTTGAAACGAGAGTTTTTATATGAAACGCGGCAACCGGAAATTTTTCAAAATCCACATGATTTCCGTGGACGAAGCTTGTGATTGGTGGAAAGATATCATACGAGAATGTGCCTTGCTTTAAATACGGTGAGCTGTTAATTTTTAAGAAATAAAGTTATGATTTTTTCCCCGTTAGGCGGCAAACAAACTAATTAATTATTTACGTGTGAGTCCGAAAGGGTCAGGACCATTACAAATTAAAGAGTTGCTAAGATAAAATTCTATAATATGTAATATATATATATATGTGTATGTAAATATATACTTGTTTATACTCATCTTAAGTTACTTTACACTCATTTTAAAGCTCTCATTTTTACATTCGGTATATAATGCTCACTTTTAAATTTCGATCATATTTTTTGAGTTAAAAGTGAGCGTTATACGAAGGATTATACATTAATAATAAATTTCCAATACTTGAAGATACATTTTTAAACGTGTTTCATTTTTGTATTGATATAAAAGAAAAAAACAACTACATGATTTAAATATATTTTTGTTAGATGTATTTATTTACAGCTCACATTCTGAATGAATTATAGAAAAAAAAATGTCTTACGAGCATTGGGGTAATTAAAAAGAATTGCGCTCTGGCTAAAAACAATTCGTATAATATTAATTAATCAATCTTCAAGATACCTTTACAAAAGCTTGTTTAACTAAAGGCTTGTTAGATATATATCTATTTTTAATACTATATTTCACTACAAAAAAATACCATCGTTTCATAATGAAATAAACTGTTATTTTTGGATCCACGTTCCCAGTGTGATGGAGTATTCCTAAATGTATAAATGGGCGTCTCATCTCTGCCAGACATCTCGTAAAAATGTCACGATCCTTTATTGGGTGCGCGGTCCATGTAATTCAATGATTGAGCATATAAACGTGGATACCCTCGCCTCGTTTGGGTCGGCTTTGTAACTTAATTACCAGGAGCATCTGGTCACTGTAGGCCATCCCGTGAGTGTATTCATGCACTCACTACACTTAGAGAAGGGCATCTGTGGTGATGGTTGAAAAATGATGCGTCTCTTTCTGTTTTTCATTACGTCTTTTTATCAGTTCCAAAAGCTTAACATATCTATAGATAGTACTATCGCATAGTAATTTATAGGCATTTTCCTTGGTATTAGGCTATTAAATAAGTTATTTAACTGTAATGAATTAATATTTTCACACAATAAGATAAAAACTCTGAAATACGTGATTTCTTTAAACTTATATGATTCTTTGAGATACCTATAAAACATAGAGCAAAAAAATGAAATTTAGAAAAACGTCTAAAAATAATGTTAAAAAGTATACAAATATGAATTGGTATGCATTCATATATAAGGTAGGATTCAAATGTTCCCGGACTGAGCCTATAACGTTAAAGGTTTTTGCAGTAGAGCTATCAAGATAACGTTTCTGTGTTACTGCATTCTCCCCCTTTTCTAAAAGTGGTTTGTCCTAAATTAAATGGTCTGTGGCTCGTCGTATTTTGTGGGTGGATGCCTTTAGTAACCAGCAATTGAAAGAGAGGACGTTTGTAGAGCAGAGAATGAATATCAAATTTTGCATTCGCTTGGGTAAGATTGCTACGGAGACTGTCGAAATGTTGAAGTATGTGTACGGCAGTGATACATTATCGCGAACTCATTGACGTTTCAGGGAAGGCAGGGGAAGTGCCAAAGGCGACGAACGCTCTGGACATCTGCAGACTTCCGCACCTCTGAAAACAACGAAATGATTCCTGCAGCGGTTCGTAAGAACAGGCTTCAAATATCAACGGGACGAAAAAGGAATCAAGTGTTGTGCCACATCCTCCTTACTCCCCTGATCTCTTCCCCTGTGAATTCAGATTATTCCCTGAACTGGCACGTCACTTTCAGGCTCTTCTATTCTAATCTGCAGATGAAATTAAGATTGCATCGCAGGTTGAATTATTGGACACGGCTAAAAATAGATTCCAGAAATGTTTCGGTGACCGTTACAAGTGATGGCAAAAGTACGTTGTTGCCCAAGGAGGTATTAGTTTCTTATTTCAAAGGAGGATGTGTTTCGACAATTTAATTGGTAGTATTTTTCCTAAGTTATAGACTCAGTCCTGGAACTTTTGAATCCTACTTCGTATGTGCATGTGTATATATATTGCATCAAAGCTAATGTTTTCTTTTCAGTGACATTTTCGTACTTCCTTCAATACATGAATTTTATTTTTCTTGATAGTAACAACACTAATAATATAAAACAGTTAACCCAAATATTAAAATAACTAAACAATGGTGCAAAAATAGCAATTTGGAAGATGAAATAGGGGCTGCAATTTTAAGAATTGCCTTAGTTGAAGTATTCTTATATTCATAAATAATATCTCATTAAAACTTCTCCTGAAAACAATGTAGAAGAAAATAATAGTCTAATATATTATAATTACGTGGTATAGTCACATACTATATTGATAGAACGAAAAAAAAAAAAGGGAACACTTTTTGGTAAGGGTTATTTATTCTTCAGCAACTTTATCTCCTACATTCTCAGGTTTCCAAATCCATCTGCAGAACAAATTGAAAGGCAATTCTTCTTTCACGGTACTGACAAGTAAATAACCCATCCATTTCGTCAGCATATTTCCCATCAGAGCCTCTTCGAGAGTCTATTTTCTCTGTGAACGACAACAAACGTCCACCTTGTAAGGCGCTTACAATACAAAATTCTTACTTCACTGGCTGAATTCGCTTTGGCGAAAAACTCAACTTCCATTTGCTATTACATTGTCGATCGCTAAAGCCATCAGTGTTAACACTCTCTTCACCTTTGGAATAAAGTACTCGGCAGTGGCGGGAAAAAAATAACTGTGGTCTCCAAGGAATTCTCCTTTTCTCAACCTAATGAAACTCTCTGTAGAACAGATGACTTTCCTAACTCCTCCCGAGTAGCTGGATGGAAAGAAAAGAAGAGTGACAGATGAGGTGTGTGAATGAAGGATTTGAGGCAAAAGCTGTGATTGATTTTAAAGGAACAAGAAAGGAACAAGATGAGTTCTTCCAGCGCGGACAACTTTTCTTGTGTCCTCTGGAAATTAATTACTTCTCTTGGTGGTAAAAGGTGCCGCTTTCGCCAAGACCGTCTAGCTTAAGTATCTGTTTCATTCAAGACCTTAATGGTATCGAACTGATGCATGAAGTAATTTGAGAGAGAGAGGAGGCAATTAAAAAGTGTAGGAAAAGATACATTTAGAGAACAGAGTGTTAATATCAGTTCGAAACAAGAAAGGAGGTTTCGTGTCTTTAGAGGTTTATTCCTGAGAAAGCAATTGGATCATAAATATCAGCGTACTAGTGTTGTTTTCTGAAATGTTTTAATGTTTTATAGGGAATGTTTACATACTTAATTCTTAGTGTAATTCGAAAGAACCACATTAGAAATATTTACGAATTAATCTTATTTATTGTTTCTAACTAGATAAAGGAAACTTTGAAATGCCAACAATACACACATGCATATTTTTATATAAAACTTCTTATTTCTTGTGTAGACTTGTTTTTTAAGAAATCTTTTGTAATTCCGTTAAATTTAAATCTTTTTTTTTTTTTTTTATGTGTTCTTAATTTCTATATGAGTAATTGTTCAACTAAATTTTTTTTTAAAATTTTCCCTACTTCAATTTATCTTTTGAATTAATGGTTAATAAGTAACTCTTTTTTTTTTTTTTTTTGCTACTTTTTGTTTTGTTGCTCTTCTTTTTTAATACAATAAAACAAAACTGTAAGTTTACATAAATTAAATCATTATCAACATTTTGCTTCTGACACATCATTTAAGCATTTCAAGTTGACTTAAAAGATAATATTGTATTTATAGTTTCAGAGCAATAAGACTCTTCAATGTTTTAGAAGATATGTTTCAAGGGAATAAAAAAAAATACATTGATAGAAGTCTTTTAAACCTGTATATAGTATTAAGTTACATTAAAATCCAAAAAAAGTAAGTTAGCTTTTGTATTCAAAAAATATTTAGATTGCTTTTGCTAATATCTTAAGACATTTCATTGATCCATAAGAATTCATTAGGAAAAATACATTTTGCTTAGGCACATTTTTCACACATGTCACAATATCAACATCAAGCATCTTTTAAGATATAAATTAATGATTACTTCATTTTGAATTTTGGAAGAAGATCACAACACACACAGGCAGTCATTGAATTTCTTCGGGACTCGTTCTAATATAGAAAATTGCATGTTATTTTCACATTTCGGTTAAGTTTATGAATCCTCTTCCTTGAATTACTTCCTCAAACCCATAAATATCAAGTAAAATCTTTGGTTTAAGATCAATCAGAAAATGCAAGGACACATTTCACTTCAATTATTAAGAAATATTTAGATTCATACCGTTTCTTCGTGGACTACAATGATTATTTTGATGGTTCTACATTTCTCTTTAGGTTTAAAAAACTAATTTAATAGATTATTACCAAATCTATAATAAAATAAATGAGCAAATGTATCATTTCCTTTAAATTTCTCAGATTATTCTACTTGTATCTAACTACATAAAGGCCAATGCGTTATCAAAACATACTATGAAAGATTGAGGCAAGGAAGACAAGAATTTTTACTCTTGAAATGCACAGATGTATCATTTTCTTTAAATTTCTCAGATTATTCTACTTGTATCTAGCTACACAATGCTCAATGAGTTTTCAAAACGTACTTTGGAAGATTGAGACAAGGAAGACAGATAATTTTTACTCTTTGAAATGCATCAATTATTACTAATTAACTGACACTTATTGAAGTCTAAACATACACAGACTTGAAAATATATCTTGATTTTTAGATCGAGAATGGATCTTGAAAGATCCGAGTTTCTTAAAGGTGATGTTTATCATAATTCAAACTTTTATATCTAATCCGGCCCGAATAAAAATTTTGGACCTACACTTTAATAAAGAGCTCACATGAGGAATTTTTTGAGTAGGTCATTTATAGTCGAGGTGTTGACAGTGTCCAGTCTATCGGCCACTCTCAGATGTTGGAGTTATAAATGCGGTGTTGAAACTCGGAAGGCGACACACGGGCACGCGACCCATTCATCAAGGCATCGCAGATTGGGGTAAAGGAAATCTGAGGCACAGAGAGAGAGCGCGATTTGCATAGAGGGGATGCGTGCAGGTAAATGGTTGCATTAATAGGATGTCGGTCCAATGGCTTAATAGCAGTATCGTGATTTAGAAGGAAACACGAAATGCGTTTAAATACAAGAACCCATTTCGTGGACAGGTGTGAGGAACGCCTACAAGGCACTCCCATGGCACGGTCTTGGACGGAGTGGATTATACACACTCCGAATACAGAACATATTTCCACAGCCATCTTGGGTCCTCATGAGAAACCATAAGGCACAGGATTATCAGGAGAAGATATCGCCAAAAACTTTCATTTTGTTTTGAATCGAAGCAAACATTTTAGAAGTTGTGAAATATTGTTTAGTGTAAAATTCATAACATTGTTTTGCTTAAACACTGCTAATTTTTTTTTTTCGTCCGACTACGTTCGAAACCATGTTTTTGAAAAAGCTTGTAAATAAATAATTATATGTATATATATATATATATATATTTACAAGCTTTTTCAAAAACATGGCTTCGAACGTATATTAGATAAAATTACTTATTATTATTTTATTCATATTTACTCTAGTGTTACTATAGTTACGCTATAATTTGTAACTCTTATTAATTTTTATTTCCATTATTCTTATACTTTTGTTAAGTGCTACATTTCAGCCCCACATGATTTAAATCTGCATTAGGTTCCAGAAACAGGCAATAACTTATTTACTGCACTCAGATTTAGCGCAGGCTCTGCATTTTTAAGTGCAATGTTTAGGTAAGTTACCTCTATCTTGTAATGGATTTAGATATTCCTATCCATTACTTTCAATAGGTTTTCCCTCAGTATTATTTACATAAAGGGGGAAGGTTGGCTGGCCAAAAAACATGTTCAACCACCACTTTTATATAAATTATTTTATATATTAGCTATGTGTCCTAAGTCAGCAATGTTTATAATACTGCAGCATCCATTTTATAATATTTAATCTCGGTTGCTCATGTGTCCTTCATTGTGTGATTTTCCTACTGTCTATGTATTTTTCGAATGCGATTGTTGGATGTTATATTTTGCTTGTAGAGAATAGGACTATATATATATATATATATATATATAGTTTCACTTGAATTACAATATACTTATAAAATAGTTTTTAGAATATTATTACTATAACAATTATTTAAATAGAAATTTTTTGGCAAAAAAAAAAAAAAAAAAAAAATTAAAATTTTTAAAAACATTTTCTTTTTGGGGAAAATGTTTCTGTAAATTTAATATTTTGATTATATATACCACAGAGCATGAAATAGGACTTGAAAAATTCACATTATTTTTGGTTATTACCAACTGAAATGATAATCGGTGTTTTTTTGTTAAAATATTTGTATTCTGATTTATTAATATATATATTAATAAATCAGAATCAGATCACTGGCCTAATTCAGCGACAGCTTTAGAAATCATAATAGGTCTTCAGTTTAGTCCAAAGACTTTTTTGTATCTACATTTGTTGTGTCTGGTGAATTACAATTTCTTCCTGCTTTAGCACTGTAGGTTTTAGTACTTCTTCACTTTTATTTTATATTACTATATATATATATATATATATATATATATA
>BMAV01007074.1:183079-216837 GCA_019973955.1 Trichonephila inaurata madagascariensis
TTATATATTTAAAAAAATCCTAGTTCAAGCTCTGTACAAAGTATTAGCTGTATATAAGAAAATATTATTATAGAAGTAGATAGACAAAGTATGATAATAATCCCGGGAAAATTATCATTTTCTTCGTTATAATTTTTCTAATTGATTTAAAGTTTCTTACAATATAATTATCCATTTGTGCATTTTCAAAATTCTTCAAAAGTGTGGTGTATGAAATTAATATCACATCAAAAAGATTCCGGCATTAATTAAATTAAAGTCTGAGATTATAATTGATGAAAATTTTAGATTTTATCCAAAACAAGAGAGAGAGCAAAAAAATCATTGCTGAAGCATTAGATTAAAATAATGCTTTTTATTTTAGAAATTTTTTAAGACCAAATATGGCGAAAGAAATGGATAAAAAAATTCTAGCGCTCTGAGAATTCCAGTTAGTCATGAATTCTAGTCATGACATCTGAAAACACAAGTTTTCCAGCCTCTTTTCCTTATTACCATTCCGCCTATTCATGTTTTAGTACATTTTTGCTTTTGTCTTTTTTTTCCCTAAAAAAAACACATCTGTCGTTTTCTAATTGCAAATGAGACACTGAATTATGCTAAACAGTAGGCGAGAACTTTTCCTTTCTTGAGAAAAAAGAAAAAGTAGTCCAAAGTTTTATTGCGATAATTGAAACATAGTTTCTTTTGACTTTCATGGAAATGATGCCATTAATTTAAGTACTTTTTACGCTTTGAAAAAGGTTTAATATGAAAGCATTTTTCATTTTTTTTATAAAAAGCATATAAAGCACCAATAAAAAGGCAAAGAAAATGTATTCATTTCTGTTTTAGTGGTTATGAGAATTCACATGAGATTTTATTGCAAGGTATTAGTGTGTAGTTCTTAAACCATAATTATAATGAAATTAATTAAAAACATGCTTAGTTTAAAACTACAAAGAGTCTATTTTACATATAATATTCATTTTGTCAATTAAAAAAATATATGTCATGAGATAGTAAATATATTTATTCGTATGTTAACAAGAAAAACTAAGGACTGCATAATAATTATTTTTATAAACGACTAATTGCAATTAGATGAGCTACCTAAGGCATTTAAAAGTGTTTTTACCTTTGATCGTTGCAATTGTCCCAACTTATAAATTATAGCTTCATCTTAATGTAAAAAAACTGTGAATGAACTTACAACTTACTAATAAATTTGTGTGTTTATTGTCATATAAATCAAATAATTCGGTAAGTAGTACGGTTAATTTAAGTTTCCTTTCATTGTGTTAAACTCCAGAATTTTTTTAAAGCTTCTTCAACTTTTACACTTGAATTGATATTTTGGGGATATAAAATCTATGCTTTGTTTAAGTGCAAAATTGAATCTTATAACTATTAATTATTTAAGAGGTAAAACTCAAGTTTTAAGTGGTGATATAAAAATTAGATAAAATATTTTAAATATATATGTATTTAGTTATATGTAATAATTTTTTATTCAATTTTCTTGAATTTTTTTCCAATTAATGATGATTCTGAATCTCCTTCCCTCCAATATAACACGTGTTACTTCGCGTCGTCTTTCCTTTTATCTCATAACGATAAATAAAATTTTAATCGCAACTTTATCTGATAGAAAGTGCCTCACAACTCAACAACAACACAATTCATGGTGATATGATGCAATACTGCATCAATAACCGAACCTGATCAATCAGCGTGTTAAAATCCAAAATTATATGAGTTAGGAAATTTTTAGAGATTTCCTGTAATATAAGTATGTAAGCTAATATCTTTAGAACGAAGAACGCTCATGTAAACTGATCTTGTGCGTTTTGTTGCTGCTTTTACGTTACGCTTATTTGTGTAAAGTGTAGTGAAGAATCTGTAAAATATCCATAATTTAGTGATATAACTTACTTCACATCATGGAGGGCCAAGAGTTCTAGGCGGCACAAAACCTGAATTTGCAGGGAGGGGGTTAATATCCCCCCTTACGCCACTGCTATAGTTGTAATCAAAAAAGATCACTAAAATTAGTATCTCCAAGGTGAATTTCAACAAATTTAATACTTTTTGAAACAAATGTTATAAATATTTGTATGTGTGCGAACTTAAGAATTTTTATGCAAATTATTGTTGTATTGAATGCTTCCAAATATGATATACTATGACGAAACAATATTAAAAAAAATGTTTTTAAGAAGACATTTTTAAGGTTATACTCTCCTAATGTTGAATAAGAGCATCTATACTCAATTTTCCACAGATCACAAAATAATATACTTTCCATATCAAAATTTAATTTTCATAACATAAAGATAAAAGTATATTTTTAATGTAACAGCTATTTTTCTGTTTGCATCAATACATGGTTCTTATAGGCAATATAAACGTACTCTTTCATACCAAATGAAATTTCATACATAAAGGTAAAATATTACATGTTTATGGTGTATAGTTTTGTAAATTTCAGGAATTCACTTTAGTGAATGGGTATATGTGTGTATTTTACGAAAAGAATACAGATTTTGCTTTGCAACGCTAAACAAAGGTAAACCCTTAATATACACAATGACTAAACAGTCGTAAGCAATCTAACAAATAATAACACATTGTAACTCTTGAATATTTCATTGATTAATTTGAATTTTAGTGTATTGAAAATACTGTCTGAAGCTGGTTGCTCAGGGGTCATGAGTTTAATTACATGGTTTAACCTTATTTGATCTCATTCTCACGACTTTGATGTTATCAACAATAGACATGTGTTATCCCTGACCCCCGTATGACGACACGACATACGGTACCACGTTTAATTACCCACCAATGAGTTTGTCGCCAGAAACTCTATCACGCAACTTAATTGTCGTCATTGTCGGACACATGAAATTGGAACTGTGTCCCTCCGCGTGGCAGACACAGGTTCGTGAGAGGAAATGATACATCAAACCCCATGTGCGACAGCCGTTAGCAAAATTTAACCTCAATTTTTTTATACTTATTTGCTATGAATCATCGTTTGACAAGAGTTAGTAAATTAAATTGTTGCAGAATTTTTTGTTGAATAAACAAGAATGAATGAATTGAGATTGGTTTAAACGATCTTTCCATTAAAAGGATAATAAAATTGCAATTACATCTGTTGCTAAAAAGAATTTTGGAAATACTATTAAGAGGGGTACGGTAATACACAAGGAGAAATTGATATCGATGAATATTTTCTGTAACTCTGTAACAACACAATGATTCTCAGAGATTGACAAATGTATAAGAATCATTGCTGATTGATTCTGAAATTTTATAAGTGCTGATCTCATAAGTAGGTAAAAAGACACCCCAAACTTAAATCAATAGTTTTATTTTTATTTTTCAAAAGCTGTTTATTAACTTGAAAAGAATCAATACATTTCAGTTTTTTTTAATTGGACAATAGAACCTATACGGTATAACTTTTATGGACCTTTATTTAATGAACTGAATAAAAAAATTGGGGTGATGGATGCGCTAAATTCAGCATATTCGTCAGTGTACTTGTTTAGAAAACTTTCGGCAAAATAAAACAAGACAAATTGGAACTACGGTTCATTCTATTTGATACATTAAATATTATAAATCCCTTTCTATCATTTTTTCTCCTCTTCGCCCCGCCGGGGGGGGGGGGGGGGGGGGGAGTTGACATTTTTATCAGTTGATGGTGACGAAATTGATTTCAGTTGTGAATTTAAGAATTTTTTTTCAATTATATACTGCATTTTTGTATGACAGGATTTTTTTCCACTGAAAAAACCAGTTGCATTTAATATCAAATAGAAATAATTTTTATCTGAGTACCACTTTAGCCCAATTTCTAAGTTTACTACAAAAGATCACATTTTAGTTCCAAGGTTTCAAATTGTGACAATAAAGCAATAATTTTTAACATTGAAATAAACATTTTTTTAATATATAGATATTCTATATAAAATAGAATTAGTTTTTATTTGTGCTCTACATATTCATGCTACCAAAAATGTACTGAAATTTTACTAGGAAATATTTTGAAATAGATTGTTACTTATTAACAGCGTGGATAGATTATAATCAATTCAGTCATGACTTACAAAGTAACTAAAGCTAAATCTAGAAGAAATATGTGCAGTTATTCTCTAATTTAATCATTTTTTTCTGTGTCATCCTGATATCTAAGGATGATGTAAACGTAAACGAGAAAATATTATTCACATATTCTGAGGATTTTGAGGTACAACATCGGCTATGCTTAGGAAAGAAAAAGGATGAAGTAAAATCAAAGCTGCTTTTTAGGCTTCCTAATGTATGGATGTATGGATATAACAAAGCATTTTTTATGATGGACAATACCAATCCTTTTAAAATAAAAATGATAACTTGTGTTCAACTGATACGTAAAATACTTAAAACCTTAGATTAAAAATATAGAAAACATGTGTATATAATTAAATAACAAAAGTATAAGTCATTCTTTGTATATTTATATAGTTTTTAGACCTTTCACAAAATCTATCGGAGTCGGTGTAACTTTCTCCTATATTAATATCTTACTACGAAACAAATTGGTCACTGGGAAATATACTGCTAACTTGAAATTTAATTTTCGGTATGGATGAACGCGTCCAATCAGAATTGTCGTATATGACATGAAAGAAACAATTGGTAGCATTAGGTTGCTGAAAAATCATGCTGTTTCAAATTGTGTTCGCAAAAATTGATAAAAGTACGAATAATTTTCACAGTGAAACCAAAATTACTTCAAGTGAAAGAAATTCTCGTCTCTAATATTCAAAATAAAATTATTCTGGTATTTTGATAAGGTTCTCTACATCAACTTGAAATTCTATTCTAAAGACTGATGCGCATTAGGTTGCTCGTTGAATTTCATGCTAACGGACATAAGAACTATTCGAATATACAGTCGAACCGGTTTTTGTGCGGTCTTTTTTTATGCCATTTCCTTTTTGTGCGATTTTTTTATGTGCTGTTTTATTTTTGTGCGATTTTTTTATGTGCTGTTTTATTTTTGTGCGAATTTTTAAGTGCGATATTTTTTTATGTGGTGTATGAATTTCAATGGCTTTGGTGCAGTTAATGTTTTCTATCTATTTACTAGTGGCGTAACGGAGAATGTTAGGACCCCCCTCCCCCCTGAAAGTCAGGTTTCGCCTTTAATATCTTATAAATTGTATAAATACATATTTAGCGTAGATAGTAGTAGTAAATACGTATATAGGCTCTTAGAGTCCTGCCCCCCTCCCGGGACAGGACTCAATGGCTTTGGCTCCACTGTAATGTTTTCTATCTCTTTACCAGTGGTGTAATGGAGAATGTTAGGATCACCCCCAATGAAAGTCAGGTTTTGAGTTTAAAATACTGTAAATTGGGTAAATACATATTTAGCGTAAGTCAGGCCTTGGGTCCCTAGGGTCCTGACCCCCCTCTGATGCGGGGGTGTACGTTACGCCACTGAAATGTAAACACTTCACGACGCTCTACTCATTTGTTATAAACAGTCTCAAGACAATGCGCATTCAGTTGCTTTCTCTCAACACTCCAATAGCCCGCGCTTGATTGAAGACGAAACTTTCAATGACAGTGACATTATCAATAATTTGATAAATTATGAAGACGGACAAGAAGCCAGATTTTTTGAGAGCGGATAAAAATATGCAGGGATTATTTAGCTTTCCGACAAATCGGAAAAACATTGTCTTAAAATAGATACCGGTTAAGAAAGGACAATAAAATTCAGAAAAGGGCTTCAATCATGTCTAGCTGGTTATCGTGACATTTACAAGCAACTGACCCCCTGTCCGTTGTGACAAAAACTTGAAATAACACCTTCAAGTGACGAAAGCGATTATAAATTTATTCATTACAGGACTTTGGATTACGATGAGTAGCGAAGAATTATGTATGTGCATTTTAAAGACTTGTCCGTATGTACAATGAGAAACTATGCGTTTTTAAAATGTTTCCATGCGTAATATTTAATTATTTATTTGCTTATGGAAGTACTCTTACATAAACTTCGTAAATAATTGACATATTTTATAAATGCGACTTCTTTTTGCGGTTCTTATCCACCACATAAAAAAGGTTTTTTGTAGTATTTCCACGAATTACTTTGTTAAATGTAAGAATTTATGAAATTTTTGAATATTTTTTTATGCGATTTTTTTTTTATTCTGTCCCTATCTACCGCACAAAAACAGGTTCAAATGTATATACTTTCATACATTATATATTATTTTGTTCTCAACTACTCCCTACAATGTGTATACAAGGTTTCGCATAAAAAATCAATTCATTGGAGAAATATATTAGGCACAGACCATTTAAAAAATCTGTTAAGTTAAAAACTAAAAAAAAATTATTTATTAAATAACAAATTTAAAGATACAATACTTATACTTATTACACATTCGCCAACCGGGAAACACAAGTCGTTCTCCTTGCCTTCCTTATATGTTCTTGAAGGTGATTGGTTGATTGATTCAAACTACATAAAACTGTTGTTGGTTCCTTTACTAACATTTATACAAAAATTAAACTATTTTTTACAAGATAACATTACAAAAACACATAGAAAGCTATTAAATTATAAAGTGTAAAATTAGGGTCATCTTGGTAATAAACACAAGATGAGCTAAATAATAATCCAACATGAGAATAATTGTACCGGGTGTCCGAAAAGTATGGCTACACTTTCAAATATTCATAACAAATAAACAAGTAAAGATATTCAATTTCGGTTTTTTTATGTTACATAAAGGAAATATAAAAGTTTTTTTTACAATATTTTATTGCACAATTTCAGTGTGTGTACTAATAGTTGCCGCAAATCATCGAGTTCATATGAGATTGCTATGAAACCTTGCAGGATCAACATTCTGAATGTCCACTGTAATTCGACTTTTCAATTAATCAGCTTTGCGAATTGGAGATTAATAAAAAATGTTTTTCACGTATCCCCATAAGAAGAAAGCCAAAGGTATTATGTCTAAAAGTGTAGATGGCCACGGTATTATACATCCTCTTCCCATCCAACGCCCGAAAAACTTATCTTCTTTTTCCTTTCTCAACTCCAGTAGGGTGGTTCCCCATTTACGCTGCACATGTGTTGCAGATTTAAATTCGATAAACTATTCTACAACGTGCGCTTTCTCTTGTGATGAAGCCATTTTGAAATGAGAATGTTGCAAAATGTGTACATTGCTCAATCTAAATTGCATTTCATCAACAGAAACTTTAAACTCTTATATAGGGAACATAAAAAGCTGTAAATGAATAATTCATTTTTAAAAGTGTATCCATACTTTTCGGAAACCCCACTTTCCCACATACGTTTCGGACGACCAAAATTTATTTCTTTATGTAACATAAAAAAGCGTAAGTGAAAATCTTTGTTTATTTTCAATTCATTTTTCAAAGTGAATCTTTTCAGACATCCTCTATAATAACGCACCACAAAATGGACTTTATATTAACCCAACACAGTTTATTAGCTGATTTTTATTTTCAGTAAAAACAAATCTTTCTATATACACTTGTTATTCTTACAATTGTGAAATAATAGGACATTTGATTGAAATCACTACAACCTATCTTTAGAAGCTGTGCAGTCGAGTACAGAATGCATGTTTTTCAAATGTTGCTACTCAGTTACATCAACACCCTATCTTGCAGCAATTCAATGTGTGTGACATCCTCTGGCAGTAGCCTGATTTAATACTCCATCTGCAATCTCTGCGATGGTGTATTTTAAACGACTTTTCACATTTGCGCCATTCATTTGTAACAACTGTGAGTCAGCCATCAAGTAGAAGTCAAGGAAAATAAATTCGCGCGACGGATACGGCAAGTGACATCTCATGTCAAGGCACAGGACGACGCCAGGGACCGCTGTGGCTCTAAAACAACTCGCGTTCAGAGCTGATATTTATTACATGTTCCTGTCTATTAGTCTTAAAAGAGCGGAGAGAAGGAATTTCTGCGATTAATTTTGAAAAATCGTTGTCGCAAATATCAAGGATATGTCATTCATCGTGTTTTCTGTTTTGAGCTGGAGTAGTGCTGAGATTCATAATCCCTCCTGTTTTAATTAAAAATCTTCCTGTCAAAATTTAATGATTAATGTTCGTTGCTGCTCTAATTTTTCCCCTTTTTCCCCCGGGCCCGCTTTTCTAGAGAAACTAGCAAATTAAATTAATTTCCGGAAGATGTGGTGGCAACTGTTTTCTTTCCCCTTTTCCAGTAGGAAATTTCTGAAAAGATGGTGTTTAAAAAGATTCAAATGAAATTCTCGTCAAAAAAACTGATTTTGCAAGGTTTTATATGAGAGCAAAATATGATTTCCGAAGGTTACATAGAAAGTTATCAAAACTTGAGCTGGCATTGTTTTCTGACATTCGAAATCCAGATCTTTAGCATGGACACTTGTGAATATCTAATCAAAAATTAGATTTTAAAATCTCAGAAATAAATTTAAGTGAATATTTAAAGAAATAAAATCTGTTGTCTAAGATGAGTGGAATTTATTTATGTAAACCAATTTATTTAAATATTATAAACTTAAGGGGTTTCAGTTGTTTTATTTTCGGTACTTGGCTAGTAAAGTAGACTTATGGCTTTAACAAATCAAGCATATTAATCGTACAATTAGCATTTTTAGACATCACTAGGATCTTTATGCTCGTGTAATAAGAGTTAATGCTCAAATAAATGTGTTACATAAAAATGCATTTTTTAAATATATATATATATGAAAGAAATTTGTATAATATTTCTAAAACCAGAAATAATAGATAATGAACATAACAAGAAATAACGTAATAAAAATATAAAAGCAAAACATGAAGATCGAAAAAATACAAAAAATGAACTATAAAAATTACAAAAAAGGAACTATAAAAAAGAACCTAGCGAGTCAGAATGCAATTTCGGACTTAGGACCGAATAAGTGGGGTTAAACTAGTTTGAAGGCGCCAACCTTCCCCCTTTGCAACTCGGTAGGAAAAACCAAATAAAATAAACAAAAATTCAAAGTATATAAAAAAATTCAAAGTATATAAAAAAATTCAAAGTATATAAAAAATAAACCAAAATTCAAAGTATACAAAAACTCACAGAGAGTATGATAAAACCACTGATTAATATTCTGAAACAAATTCTCCCCAATTTCTTAAAGCAGAAAATCCTATAAAACATATATATATATATAACTTCCAAAATATTAAATTAAATGTATTCCCCTTTCTTTTGCACCTGTTTTTTAAAACTTTATATCCCCTCTTTCTTGTTTTTCAAATAATCACTTTAAAAAGTATTTTAAAAAAACTAAAATAGTTCTTATTTTAAATCTCATTAATTTCAAAAAGCACAAATAACACTTAATCTTTTGGTTCCAATATGCGTTTCTTGAAATATATTTAACATAATCTTTTGATAAAATATTGACCAATGTAAATAAATTTAAGTTCAAATGTTCACTTTAGATTTTTTTTTTTTTACACAGCAAGATTTTTATAGCTAAAAACTATTAAAAACTCATTCGATGATGTTTTTTTTTCCCCCTTAACAATCCGAATTAGTGATGGTTTTTGACCAGTTAAAGCTTGCAGGTATCATTTTACTGTAAAATTTATTTCAGATAGACATACAATTCCTTTAATACTTATAATTCAGATATCCATTTATTCTATTCTCATTATATTTTACTATATTAAAAATTGTTATTTTAGTATTTTCCTTCATTCTCGCAACTCTCATATGAGTTATTTAGCAATAATATTTACTTTTTGTATGTTATCAAAATCTATTTCATGCTTGTAATTCTATTTTATTTAAAAAAGGGAAAAGTAACGTTGTTGTTATTATTATTTAATTATTTTGAATTTTCGATAGGTAGTAATTGTTCAACGGCATTATGAGTTGAATATGGATAAGTCCAATATATTTAATCTCTATAAACACACTATTATTTTCTTTTAAATTTCAGAATTACTGATTTATTTTTAATAAAATTCACAAAATACAGGATACTAAGCCTGTAGATATTTTTAATACATTAAGGATATCAGAACATGCTCGAAAGAGTTAAATGCAAAAATTAAGACTCTTTGTGTTTATGGGAGATATATCTTTAAAAATTTCCAATAGAGCTTAGATTTTTTTGTTATCTTAATAAAGGTATTTTAATCACTCTGTATAAATTTAAAAATAATTTTCAGTTAAAAAAAAATTTTTTTTTCTGTTTAATTTAACTTGGGCATAATTTTTGAGATCTCATAATACATGCTTATGTTTAGGTACCATTTTTTAAAAAAGTATCTCTTAAACATGTAAAATATTTTTAACACATATATAAAACAATACTTAAAACATCGTGAACCTAATTTTTTAGTAAAGTATTATAATAGCTTCTATAAAAAAATTATAAAACTTTGTAATTAGGGAAATTTTTATTCTCCCCTCCCCCTTTCATACATAAAACTATTTTTTTAAAAAACTATATACTACTTCGACTAAAAAAATAGGTTCACTATATGCACAGGTATTTTGTATAGAAGTATAAAAAATTTGGAACCATATAGTGCAATAGTATTTTTAAAAGTGTAACTAAAGGCAAAAAATTATGCTTTGGAGAAAAAGTGAAAAAACTAAACATTTGTACGTTTGTTAACATTTTTGTCTTTTTTCACATTTTAAGATTATTTTATCAACGAACATATAAGTGTTGTCATTTTAAAGTTCAGAAAAATATACACTATTTTTCAATACTAAAATTAAAAAAATCCATTTTTTGAATGTGTATGATGTTCTGGTTCCCTTATATATAAATAATTCAACAGAAAACTTCCATTCTACATAAGCATTTTCAACCGGAAAAAAAATTGAATGTGTCTAACTGTTTCCGTACAACTAAAAACTGCATTTACAAAGTTAATTTCAAGTGAAACTGCAAGAGGAAGTACGAGTGACTGCATTTCTCAAGTAGCTCTTGCAAAATTACCGCAAGAAAAAGGGAACAACTCGGACCTACAGCAGTTCACACCTATTACGCTACGCACTGCCATTCTTTTCAAAGCAGCAAAGGCCAATGTTCCTACCCTGTCTCCTTTATTATTTCAACACCATTTAGCGTCTAATCGAAAGGTTTAACATGACTCTTCTTTTGTGCCGACACACCTGCTGTACCAAATGCTTTTCATTTTTTTCCTTTATTGCCTTCAAAGAAACGCGCAGAGGAAACGTCACATTTCATCGCTTAACAGATTTATACCTCCTGTCATTTTGCAGTCTCTCTCTTTTTTTTCTGTGATAGGTTTCGTTTAAGGCGAGGGCAAAAAGCATTCACTTTTTCTTGAAAAGTGATCTAATAAGTCGTTTCGGGGCCGCCCCCGTCTCCGTTCGGTCGTTGAGAGTAAATTAAAAACGACAAGCCTACTTCCTGAGGAACTGTGGCTCACCTGAGTCTTGTCTCGTTATTCTGTCGGCGCTTTCGTGACCACGGAGAACACGATATGAGGCCACTCAAGCTAAAAGCTCCACCGACGAACACGATGCCAAAGATCCGAGTCAGTCAATTAAGTACGAAGTCTCGGTTCGGCAAGCCTTTTGAAAGCACTCGTTTTTCTTCGGCTGTTGTCGGCATAAAACACTGTCGAACTTATTTTTTTTTTTAAATTTTCATTTTTCTATTGCATTGCACCGACAAAATATGAATAAATGAATAATTCAAATATAGTAACCCTGTATATTTCATTTTTTTTTCTAGTTAATCTTATGTTATAATATTTTTGGAGTTTTCAGATTGACTTTTAAAAAGAAATTAGTTTATAGCTTATTGCTTGAAATTAGTTTATAGCTTATTGCTTGAAATTAATTTTATTTCGAAGACAATTATTTTTGGTGGAAGATATGGTTCCCACCACCCACGGAAAGCAGAGACGTCTTAAGGCCTGAGCCAACTAGTCCGGTGTCCTGGGCCTCATCTAGTTTTCAAATGAGCCTTAATAACATCACCATTTGAATTACTATTTCAACGTTCAAATGGTATTTCTGGTTGTTATCTCCGAAAAACTGGGAATTTCGGATGATATGTGATATATACATATGATGACCGTTGTCCACGTACAGACTTAGGCCGACCACCATACACCATCATTACTCATTCAGTCAAAAGGCAGCAGTCGAGCCGGTTTGTGTGATTGTCAGTCATGTACTTTTATTTGTTTCGGGTTATTGTATTGAGTATTTGATAACGTATGCAATGAACTGTGTCTACTTTTAAGGGTTGTAGGTGGGGCTTACATTTGTGTAGGGGCCCAAGACCTACTTTTGAGTAAGAGCCAGGTCCTCAAGAAGTTTTAAGACGTTCCTGACTGGAAGCTATTTAAAGGTAGGGCATCTTATGTTATTATTATTATTATTATTATTATTTCTTTTTGTTTTTCCTCATATAATATAAAATATAATTTGTAAATACTAAAATATACAGAAAAGGAATTATAAATTTTGTATTTTGTATTAAAAAATTTAAGAACTTAAACATGTTACTTTCCAAGAAATTTCAGAAAACAGGGATCAGTACATAGGGAGATATTGTAAGCTATACAAAAAAAAGTATATTGTTCTTATGTGCATTAGTAGAGCACAAACGGCCCTTATGTTTTTAGTCAACACCAACTTGAACCAACCATACGTCCTCTGGAACAGTTTTCTTGATGCTTAGGAAATTTACAGGTTGTCCTTTGCCCTTATGACTTGAAAATCCAGATATCAATTGCACTAGTCAACAGCCCAAATCATAGATGGGAAAATGGCTTCCCATGGACATTTAAAAATTAATGAAACTGGTAGTAAGTACGCTTAACACGGCCTTATTATGGGTTAAAGTACAAAAAATAGTTTTAATTTATGCATTTCTTTAACTCTCTCGCAGTGCATCCCGCGATTTCCACGGGCAAACGTAGGCGTAGCACTACGTCATTTAGTTCATTTAATATCTGGAAACTTAAGATATCTTAACGCATTAATTATGGAACCTTAAGCGTATATGACTTTTGAAGTTGAAAACTTTTGATTTTCATCAATATGATTTACTGGTTTTTTTTGAATAAATAATAAAATGATATATTTTGATTATATGCTTCTCAAAACAGTATTAAAATAAAATTTTGAATTTTGGCTCTGTTAGCAAAATCCATTCATACATATTTCTGGGAACATGATATCATTTTTGCTTAACTAAACTGTTTACTAACATTTTTAATTGACTGGTATCTTTATCTTTAAGGTTGCTTCGAAGTTTCGAAATCTCTATATATTTATAGGAGAAAAAAGCGACTCGCACTCATTCATCACATCTTTGGAACTATTAGACCTACATTCTTGAAATTTAGTTGGAATATTCTTTTAATGAGTAGAAATCCGCTAAGATAAAGGAAATTTCAAAATTTGTCTTCCAAGGGAGTTTTCGGGGCTTTAAAGACAAAGGTCTTGTTTTTTGAATTATGTCTACAGACTTGAAATTTAGTAAGCATGTTTCTTTTAGTGATTAGAGATCGACTAAGAATGGATTTTGTAGAAATTGATCCTCGAGGGAGATTGTCTGAAGGGGAGTGTCGTGACATTATTGATAAAATGTTAACGTTTCTGCATTATTAGACTTACAAACTTGAAACTTTTAAAACGCGTTTCTTCTGTTGAGTAGATATCCAGTAAGAATGGATTTTGTTAAAATTGAGCGGAGGAGCAGGATTCGGAGGCATATAAATAAAAAATTCCCGTTTTTGAAGTATTAGACTTGAAATTTGGAAAGCGTGTATCTTTTGTTAAGTACAGATCTGCTGAAAATAGGATTTACGGGAATCGATTCCCAGGAATCGTTGTTAGGATGTTACATCCAGGTAAAAAAAATACCCATTTCTGAAATATTAGATCTACAGATTTGAAATGAGGTAAGCATATTCCTTTTGTTAAGTAGAAATACGCTAAAATGGGTTTGTGGAAATTGACACCCGAGGTAAGGGAACGTAAAATATAATTATGCTTATGTTTTAGAAATTCAAGCCCAGTGCTTTTTAAATCGAGAGGCGAATGCTATAAGAATTGTTTCAATACAATCAATGGCTTAATCCTAGTACTTGGATACCAACAACCAGGGATAAAACTAATGGATATTCTTAAAATGTCATGAATTACCCAGAGAAGAGGATAGGTGACGGCTAGTTAGTATATATGGATAGTTAAATTTTTTCAAAAAGCAATGTACACTCGTCTAAATGTTTGAAATTCCTTGAATAAGATTAACAAAAAAATACAGAGATTCACATTATAAATAACTTGTTGTTAGCTTCTAGCACAAAAATTTTCCATATCTTATATTTGTACTGTCCATGCTAATGAATGCGGAAATCAGATTAATCAGGCGGATTCAATACGGCTTTCGACTGAAAACCTACCGTAAAATCCGGCGTATAACGCGCACTTTAAACACCCAAAAATAAGATCGAAGTTTACGGTGCGTGTTATACGCCGAGTATAAAAATTGGATCTTTAAAAATAAAACAAAACATGAGCATAGGAAAAAATTAAACTTCTACATACAACGAAATACTGTTTATTTAAAAGAAATGACTTTCCTTGTGAACTTAAAGGGTTGTAGTTCTAGAAGTACACTATTTTTATCTAAGGCTTTTAATATACCTCAAATAAATGACTTCAAAACATAAGAGCATTGCGCACGTACATTTCAGGTTTCTTTGTACAAAAAGGGGTGCGCGTTATACGGTAAATATACCTAAAAAGTCATATTTGCAGCTTGAAAGTATTGGTGAGAATTATACGGTAGTGCGTGTTATTCACCGAATTTTACGCTAATTATTTTGGACCGTTCACGAGTCCATGATCTAAGATGATACTTCATTTTCCGCTAAGTCAAAGATAATTTTGTACAATTACATTTGAGGACCTGAAGTTACGACCTACACCAAGCAACCATCATGGTCTCGGAATACAGTCATGGGATTTTGGAACACTCAAGTATTACAAATACTATAATCAAATGAATAAATTGTTGCTTATTCGAATAAGAATATTCATAATCAAATAAAATTGGCAAAATATAGACAAATACATATGATTTAACAGAAAAATTCATAATGTTACATTTCTTCTTAGATTTTTAAAATAACTCTTAGAAATAATACGTAAATTATTTATTGAACAGTGATACATATAAAGCTACATGCTTTTAACAACAAATTTTTACCTTGAGTGGATAAGTTTAAAGAATCCAAGCAGAAAAGTTAATGAAAAGCATCTGCAAAGTGAAAGGAGATTGAGATAAGAAGCTTACCAGACTTATTATTTATTTGTGCAGTGGAGGAAATCTAAAATAACATGTATGATAAACACACAACAAGGAATATATATTTACTTCAAAGAAAGGTATTTTTGGCCGAATATCTCATTAGCTCAAAAATGTTTCTGCTTTAGTTCTTCTCGTTGCGAATGAATGATGTGGTGTTTGTGAATAAAGCAAAAATGTGGTTGTAGAAAAGTTATGTAGGTTTTCTCATCGTAAAACTCGAAATTGTTTCAACGTACTAGTCAAGATTGGGAAAGCATGTTTCATATGGTCAAAGTCACTAATGTTTGCCACAAAATCTCTCATAAAAACTGCATTTAGAAGAATATTCATATATACACGTTGTGTTACAATTCAGTTTGTAAGATTTTACGAACCTTTAATTTTAATAATGAAATATCAATTGGGTAATGCATTAACGTTGGTGTTATAGGACATCGACATATTGTTGAACTTCATTTATGTTAAATAATGAAAAGAAAATAACTTGCTATTTAGTCAATGCAAAAAGTATACAGAAGAGTCTCAAAAACTTGGCCTCATGCAGATCGAAGGGTGGCCGACTTGCGAAAATGACAGGTTATCGTGATTGGAATTAAAAAAGAAAAGAGTACTAGTGTTTCCTCAGGAAATAATGTACTGTATTTATAAACATTGTTTGCTTGGTAATACGACAAAAAATAAACTGCCCAGATACCCTTAAACAAAGGAAAAGTGCATACTTTACGAAGGAATAGAGCCTTTACTACACGAAAAATGAAAATTAATAAATACAAAGTATACAACAATTTACATGATCAGATACACCTTAGAAAAACACTATATTAAAGAATGAAGCTGTCTGTAATGAAAATTAAATAACTGACTTTGCAAAAACTGGCCATTTTTTCTTAGAGAAATGCATAGTATTATGTTGTCTTCCGTATTGCTCACTGTTTTGCTGCATCATCACGAAGATGATGAAGGAACAGTAAGTGCATTACCGACGCACCTTGTTGTTCAACATACTGAAGAGCGTCTTCGACAGCCTTTAGTCACTAGCTATGTATTATTTTAACAGCTTGTATGGTGTCTTCAATGTTAACGTCTTCATCATTTTTCGGGCGGGATCTTGGGCAGGTCTGAATGAGAGGTTTTTCTACCTGTAAGGATGTGAACGAGTTATCAGGATTGACGTTTTATCGAGTGCCGAGTTTTCGAGACTCTACTGTATTAAGTTGAATGCAATAATTAAGGACTTTGGTATATAATTTTTGTAAAGACAAATAAAATATGCTGCAAATTCTTGAAGTTTCATTTATTATTATTTTCTTTTTATTTTATTTTAATCAATAATGTTTTAAAAGATCTCAGAACATTTTACATCTCAGTTTTTTGAAGATTTAGAATGAAAAAATTTTCTTTATTAGACTTTTTTTTTAAAATTCAACCCTTTTAAAAAAATATAAACTATTTCCGCAATTACTATTTTCATTACTTCATAAATTAAATCTTTTAATTCTTCCATGGAAAATAGAATCCTTTCATTATGTTACTGATATAGGTTACAGTCATGCTATTATGACTATGGGCTGATATCTAGAATAATATATATATAACCAATTTTAAAATACAAACAGCCTCCAGTTGGCACGGGAGTGTGTTAATAAGATTCTGGTCGTTTTATTAGTATCTGGAGAGCAAACAACTTGATGCAAATGGATGCTACACAGGAGCTTTGCCATTCCTGTTAGAAACACTGCAGTCTGCATTATAAAATGTCTATGTTGGTGGATTTATTCGGTCCAGATAAGGGGAAGGTAGGGACCTGCATATGAAAATCTTCCTTGTGCCCTTCTGAGGAAAAATTGTCACAACCCGTATGAAATTCAAAAATAAAATCTATAATATTCATATATATATAAACTAACGAGTGAAGACCTAATGATTTGAAGAACTCGTTTTGGATGTAACGTAGTTTCATTAAGAATTAATGATGAGTAAATATTTGCATTGTAAATGATACTAGTTTTTTTAATGTAAAAACAATAAAATAAAAATAAAAATTAGCTGAGTGAATTAAATTATTGGAATGATTTTAAAAGGTGATTCTCAAAATCTTTGATTATAAATGCTTATAATAGTTTTAGTTCCTAGAAAAAATAATATAAAAATAAAAACTCGCAACGAAAAAGTGACGGGAGCCTGATTTAATTAAATTTGATTCATTTTACCATTATGTAATTTTTTATTTGGTTAAATGTATCTAATTGCAACTGAAAGCAAAGGGAGAAAAAAACCTTGAAATTCTATTTGATAATAGGTATGTAAGTTATATCAAGGGATTGATATTTTAGTCACAGCTTAAAGAAGTTGTTAAAATGTATCTTTCTTTATAAACTCAAAAATTTAATCTTGAATAATCGTTTTGCATTATTTTTATCAACATCTCATTTGAGAATCATCCAATATAGTTATGAAGAATATAGTTATAAATAAACTATATAGTTATAGTTATAGAATTAGTTATGTATGTACAAAAGGAAGGATTCTAAAACAAATAGATTGTTACGAATTTTGAAAATTAATGCCTAATTTCATCTAAAAATAGTGTAAATAATTCACATCTGGATATATTCTTTCTGTTGTATTGATTTTATGATACAAATTGAAACATACGAAAGCAACACTGTTCCTTACATAAAATGCGTTTCAATAGAAACTTGGCAAAATATTAGCAATACAGCTAAGTTAGCATCATTTTTGGTGACCACTTTTGGTGACTTGGCTATCATATGGATGCTTCTGGTAATTTCTGGAGAAATCTATTAACATCACGTTCTATGACGTAAATGGATATTTTGAGGAAGAGCTGGAAGGCAGTTACGCAAACTAGAGATAGAAGTCGCTGGTGGAAACTGAGTCAGTATTGCTTCAGCTGTTGAAGAAGACGATAGTTTCTCGATAATTTTCAATATTATTTACTTGTGTTTTTAAACACTGTTAGTTGTTTCTGAGGGCTATAGAAGGTGTAGAAACCTTCTGGGATTTATTAAGCAAATTTCAATGATGCATCCTGTATTTTAAGGATTGTTTCTTCCCTATAAATTTTCATCGTTTCTAAAGAACTGTTTTGCTGTTTGAGATTTATAGCATAAAATCCACGAACTTCGATCTACGTAATCATATGTTTATGCACAGTTTTTTAAAGAAAGTTTAGCTTGCATATGAACTCCACACGAAGGATGCTTAAAAGACTTTTAGTGCACTAACTATAATGTTTATAAATAGATTTCTGAAGTCTATATGAATGCCTTATGATTGATTGATTGAATATTAACGTCGCACTGTTCAGCTACTCCAGGGCTTTTGGCGACGGACCACTTAATTTTGAACCATGGTCTAGTGACTTGGAAGACACCTGAGCTGGCACACCCTCTCCTAATTACCATACCACACCAACGGGAGGACGTTTCAGCTCTCGACAGATTTAACGTGCATCGCTGCCCTACACGGCGGGTCTTTAGTGGTATTGGGCTCGAACTCGTGACAAGGAAAGCCACGATCCGATACCTATACCACTTGGCTACGGTGGCCAAGTGCCTTATGATTCAAATATTTTTAAATAAATCTATCGTAATATATTAAACATTCCTTCTTTTTTTCCAGAATGGCGTTCTGTTAATTTTTCGCATGAAGAAAAATAATATATCATCTAACAGTACAATTTAACAAATAATTTTAAATGACATGTAAGTAGCCACAACAACAATAATAAATATTAAAAGGGACACAGACATCGCTGTTATGGAATAAAACAAACACCCACGCCATTATCCGACTCCATTGCTTTTATAACGATAATGCCTCTCAACACACGCCAGTCAATAAATATTTAAAACGTAAAACTTAATTAAGCACATTCTCCAGCGCGATAATGAGGCCCTTTCTCAATTCTTTCGGGAGAGTACCATGGAAGGAAAGGGAGGCTTCTTAAAAACAAAACAAAAACAAAAAAAGACATCCATTGAATAATACCGGCAATGAAATAAAAACGCGCAGGGCAAGGGAGCACAATAAGCATTTGAAAAATGTAGCAATAGAGACGGCAGCATAAAGCGGCCGAGAATCTTCTGTGAGACAAAAGATGGCTTCTGTCGCCTCTAATCAGTAACAGTAACCACATAATTTGAATAATTGAAGTTTTTTCCCCCCTCACTTTCTCTCTTAATGCTTTAACTCTCCCCTCGCACTCTGAGTGAGCAGAAGCGCTCGTAATTATGTATGTAGTTTTTTTTATTCCCTTTAGCCACCACCCAGCACCTCCCACCCCCTCGTACTTAATTCACGCGTCTGTAATTGAGAGGCTTTGCGTCTCTTGCATACTAAAATGTAATTACGCTGCTATAAAGCTGGCCACTTCTCTGAAAAATTAAGCGGGAGGGTCGAGGGAGAGGGCCGAGTAGAAAAAAAATATTCATAAAGATATTTTTCATAAAGATGAAAAAGATCGACCTTTTTTTTCAATCTTTAATTTTTCCATACTCTCGACAGTTTGTTTTTGATATTTTTTCAATTTTTTTTTCTTTTCCTTTTTTTCCCCCCTCGCACCCTAGAGAGCTCATTAGAGAGTTGACAAGTAACAATAATTTTGCTTGAAATTAGAATTAAATAGTAATTACTGACTCCCCAGGAAGCGTAATTTTTGTTCTCGAGTTGTCGCTGGGGTCCTTGATTTAAGAAGAGATTCAACGCTTTTTTTCCACTTGTTTTTTTATGTGTGAAGATAGACCATTCCTCCTCTATTTTATATTTTTAAAAAAAAAAAAGAAAAGAATCTCATATTTAAAAATTACTCGAATGTGAAAGCTTTAAGCGAGAAGAATAAAATTATCATTATATCTTTTCGAATTAAAGAGTTTATAAAAAGGAAAGCTTTTCACTTATTTTTAATTTTTATTTTTAGAGGAAATAATTTTACTTGTTGGTTTGATTCAAATAAATAAATATATTTTTCGGGCATATTTACATTTTTCTGTGACGAAGAAATTCTACGTTTGACAGAAGGAAAAAAATCCTGCTTGTATTATAAAAGTAACACTCCTTCCTTGTGCATATTTTAACTATGGTTACTTACCAGTCCTATATAAAAATGTTTAAAAAGCATAATTATGAATACAATAGAATTTAGATGTTTATGTTATGCTTAAAATGTATAATGAAGGTATAATTTCATATTTATTTGTTTATGATGTCCCTTTAAATTTCGGAAATAATGATATATTTTTTTTTTATTACTTTAATATTTTATCACGTAAAGTTTATTTTTCACAAATGAAAAAAAAAAATTGAAGAGAAAATTTTAGAAAAAAACAAAGACAATAAAAGAATAAGAAAAGTAAAGAAAATTACGAACTCTGTAGAGTTTTTGTTTTAAAAATTTTTAACTATTTCAGAAGAATTATTATTTTGCTAAATCTAAAACGCGTTTCTTACTTCAATAAATAAATCCGTAATAATAATAAATACACGTTTAAAAAGTTATTTGCTTATTTTTTCCGTTATTTTCCAGATAAGGAGATGTGTTTATTTATTCCGTTATTTTCCAGATTTTTAAGATCTAAGTAAGAATCCAATAAACTTATAAAAACATCTTTTTATTGAGCATAAAGCAAAAATCTTAGCAATATTTAAAAAAAAATATTGGTGTAGTTTAATAACTCCTATATAACCTTAAAAGTTACTCCTATATTATTCGATAACTTAAACGTATATATGAAATATAACTGTAACCGTAAATGCTGATACAAAACAATAAACTGTTTTTTATAATTGAAATTAGTAAATAAATTAATATATAAAAATCATTGTTGTTTTAAATATTGTATGGCTGCATATGAGATATTTTTTAGTTGTTCATCATAATAGCTCGCGATGCCAATTTGATTTATAATGCTATACCACTGCTTCTCAAACTTTCTATTCTTGCGACCCAATTTTCAGTCATAATTTCCATTGCGCCCCCCTTTCTTCATACAATAACAATATATTGAATTCAGTAATACTATGCTTTGATGCTAAAGCTACAATACGACTTTAACCTCTTAAGTCCCACCGACGTATATAAACGTCTTGATCAGCCAATGTATTAATTGGTCCGGGCATATATATACGTCTTTCCGAAGTACGATCTTTTTTTGTAAACTTCTATCCATATAATTATTCCGAAAGCTTTGTAATGGAATAAAATTAACTTGACAGTGTTTGCGAAGGATTTACGTATTTCAGAGGATTTGCTTCTTTATTCCTCTTTTATCCCCCACCCTCCCACAATACATTTCATACGCGCGCCTACATGAAAAAACATTGGCATTGGACAGTGAACCGTATAACTTTTTAAATCCCGGCAGTTAAGGGATTAATTATAAACCGAACAAATTATCAAGTTAAGTGTTCATTTTTGTATATTTGTATATATGTCAAGTCCATGGAGTCACTGGTAATTATTAAACTTGCTCTTAACTTAATATTGTTCAATTACTTATAAAATACATTGAGAAGTACCGATACATTTATAAGTGTATTATATTAGTATAAATGTGCATTTTATTTTTTATTATCCCAGAATGTATTTTGTTTGTTTACTTTGAGCAAATTAATAATTTTTTAATTTATCTTTTGTTTTCGACTTTTTAATATCCTCGCGCCCCCCTTGTAGAGTTATCACGCCCCCCAGGGGGCGCCCCACAAAGTTTGAGAAACGCTGTGCTATAATTATATTCAATAAAATGACATTTTTACTAATAATAAATGTATAAAAAATTTATGTTATATATTGATTAATCATAATTTTAAGTAAATTATATATATATATATTGTAAATATTATTTCATTATTAACAAGATATATATAGTTTGACTTCCCAAATTATAAAGAGATTTAATTATAATTATTTGAGATAACAGAACGTGAGGACACATTATACGCCCGAGCTGCTCTCACAGCACCTGGTGCTTCCGTATTATCTATCCATTGCGTAACCAGGACAACAGCGATTTAAATTATAATCGATAGACAACACAACAACAAGGCTGAGGTCAAGTGCTAACTGTCCTTATCGTTGCGCCAGGCGTGTTTGCAAGGATACCAAGAGCATTCAACCTGAAATCTCACGGAATAAAATAGAACTGCTTACAGCGATGAATCCCGCTTTGAATTGGGTCCGGTAACTAGCGAAAACATGTTTGAAGATCTTCAGGACAACGATGGGATATTCAGTCGAATGTTTTACGCCACAAAGCTAGACAACCAAAAGTGATGGCATGGGATGCCATTTTATTTGGTAGCAGGACCTTTTGGTTGTCCTTATACGCCCGTAATAATGCCTTTTCTTTTCACGGAGTCCTTTCCTCGTAATTTGATAGCATAATTTAATGCCCGACCGCATACTGCACGTCTTTCTTCTTCTTGTCTTTGTTCTTTTTAATTTTTATGGCCATCATGATCACCAGACTTCTTTCCAAAAGAACATGTTTATACTCCAATTGATAGGCATCTTTAATCATTCTTGTACCACCCCGATTCAACTCCGCAATTGGAATATGTACGGCAAGCAATCTCATTAGAGTATATCCACCAACTCTGCAAGTCAATGCTTCAGGAATTCAACAATTTGTTTTAGGACCAGTGGTCAGACAACATATTTTTCTTTTTAAAATCTTGTAGCTGTATTTTGTTGATTAAATATTCACTTCCTATGATACTGCTAGCATTTCGTTTTCAATGCATATATGTTTCATTTTCCTATTTTCGTACCCATGGGTCAGCTCCAGTTTGGTGCATAACTTTTTAAGTTGTGGAGTGTATTATGAAACAACAATGTCACAAGCCCATTTAGCTTTCCTCTAAAAGAGATTTAAAAGCTTTTTAAGTGAATCTAATCCCATACAAAACTTTTCAAACATAAAATAAATTATTAAAATCTACCTATATTCTGTTCCACATATGTTGTGCTACAGGTAAGCCATTTTTGCTCTTAGTCCACGCGTTGCATTATATCACAGCTATACTAATAACAACAATAGACTCATCCTAACGTTCTTATAGCTCATAATCAGCAAAATACCATAGAAAACGGTATTAAGAGTGACAAGATAGCACTTATAAAGGATAAATAATCAGATCAAAAGGCATTTCGCGAAGATAGAAGACAAAAGGATATCTGGCTGGATGGGGAGAGTGCAGTCAGGTTCTATTAAACTCTTTCGTTTTCTAAGCAGCTTATGAGAGGCAGAGATGATTGTTATGGTAAGTGCAGAGGAAAGTGCCAAAGGGCATGCGACGCTCATAAGGCTTTCTTAATAAATAGTTGACTAATCGCTTTGTAAAAGAGTAGGCGAAGAAGGCAATTTCGTAATTTAGTTGGATGGAAATGGAAGTGAATATGATAATACGTCTTTTGTAGAGGAGGAATTTTATTTTAAATTGAATGGATATGGGAGCCCATATAAAAGTATTATCGTAATTCTTAGAATATGTCATGGATTTTGTCACCTCATTATAGAGGCAAATATAAAAGGTTGTGTGCAAGTTATTTTAAAATACTATTTAAAGTTCTAGGTATTTGTTGGATGCAAAATCACGTCGATGTCATAAGTGGTTAGAAGAAATCTCTTTATCTTAAATTGGAAAGTACCTTCTTGATCTTTTAATTTATATTATAAAGACTTTCTAATTCAGTGAATTTAATCCTATAAAACAATACAAGTGCATATTGTTTGTCAATTACTTTATTATGTAAATTGTAACTGTTTTAATGAATATATTACTTTTTTTAATACTTGAAAATTTTGTGATCTGAGAAATCATGCTATCTAAAGAACAAGAATGTAAGCATTTAAATAATGCAAATTTTGTTTAGATTTGTATATAATGTTTTATGGCTGATTTTATTAACTGGAAAAATATTTAATTTTTGATATTGCATAGAGATTTTATAATTTTTTTTAAATGTTTAAATCTTATTTCCTGTCATATTACATCAAAGTTAAAGTTACAAATATAGAGCTGTAAAAATAAAAACACGTCTTAAAAATAACTTAAAGATATACATCGTTTCCTTTTTTTGAAAAAAAATTCCTACTTTAAAAATTTTTAACTGAAGTTTTGCACACAGTTTGAAATATATTGAGCAACTTAAAAAGCTATACGAGGAAACAATGCATAATTTCCATTTTATAATCCTCCATTACTTTTACATTTGATATGTTAAATAATTTAATCAATTGAAAAATTTAAAACTTTTTTGATTGAAAAATGATATTTTAACCGATATATATACCATATATTCCGGTGTATACGGCACACCCCCTTTTTTGCGAAGAAACCTGAAATGTACGTGTGCAAGAAGAACGTGTGTGTTTTGAAGTCATTTATTTGAGGTATTATATCAGGCTCTTGAAAAAATTGTATACTTCTAGAACTAAAACCCTTTAAATTCATAAGGTATGTCTCATTTCTTTTAAATAAATAACATTTCAATACATGTAGTAGTCTAATTTTTGATGCTGATCTCTTCTTTATTTTTAAAGCCATCGTTTTTTAAACCCAGTGCATAGCACACACGCAGAATTTTTTGTGTTAAAAGAGAACTTCCTACGCCAGATTATACGGTTATATGCATATATTTCTTTTTAGTGTATCACGTATCACTTTATATTTCATTTATTCATCAGACAACCGTTGAAAACTACACATTTATTTTCTTTAACATATTTCTATCTTACATCTCCTGAATCATTAAGTAGATATACTTTAAACTTAGGATTATCTCGTATGTTTCCGATGTTTTCCCTATCTGATTTTTATTTGATAAATAGTAACCGAAAAGAGATTTACTCAAACATGCACTGAGATAAGCGAAAAGAAAAACCATGTTTTTTCCTCTTTCTAGCTTGAAACTACTATGAACATTGTGCAACGAATGTAGAATACAGTATTTAAAAAAAGAACCGAAACTATGTGTTCAACCTTTCTTAAATAAATTTAAACAGAAACCCGCCTCTTGACATCCAATAATTCTTTCCAACCAACCAACCATCCAAGTCTGGAACTATTTAGATATCGCCCGAGCAATGGAAAGAAATAAATAATGTAAGAAAACGAAGAGAGAAAAATACAGATCTTTTCCTTTTCGTTTCCTTGGTGTTTTCAGCTCTTTTAACATCCTTTTTAAATGAGAATCCATTAAAGAAAGGTTTACACTTGCGGAATTTTATCGCTACGACAGATGTACTGCAAAAAGAACTCATTTTGTTTGTTGATGTGTTTTCCTGCAACGCGAAAATGTACCTCGTTTACGGGTGGAGTAAAAAGGGTTGATTAAGCAATATATAAAGAAATACTCCTTTTCTGTGAAATGTGTTTCGCTTGTAAGTGTCCTTACGGAGGTTCCGTTGGCTCGTAAATTGAGACATTTTCGCTGTAAGCGCTCATTTTCACCCCCGCCCCCATCCTAGGGACGATAACGCCGGCAAGAAGATTTCAGCACTTGCTCAATTTATCTAGCGAACTGTTTTTTTATTTATCGCAAATGCTGCAATCTCACTTGTGTTTCGATATATTAAGAGCAAAAGAGAATATCGGTGAAAGAGGAAGGGACAAAAAAAAATGTGTAGTTAGTGAAGTGGAGTATATTGACTTTAAAAAAATATATTCGATATATAAAGAATGTTTGTGTTTCATCACCGAAAGAATTGGTTTAATAAGCGAATAAAGCGCATGTAATAAGCAATACACTCGCTGGTTAAATCGGTTGACTCCCTTTTTTGGGGATTTCTTCTAAAAAGAGTTAGTATCAAAGTGTTTGATGGGATTTATTTTTATAAAATAAATCTGTTTATTCATCCAAAAAAAGAAAAACTTTTTCAAATTTCGTTTAAATTCTCAAGATTTAGACCCTTTTTTTTAATGGTAATTACATATCACATACATGTATCTACGTATACTATTTTCCGTATCATTTCCCTCGACAATGTTTATTTATATTTTTTTTGATGTTATGAGATTTAGTCAGTGAATGTGGCATTGGTAACCTAGTGGTCATGGTTACGAGCTTGTAGCCAACATGTTATGAATTCGAAATCTGGTACCACAGAAGACCCGCCGTGTCGAGAAGCTGATCTGTCGAGGCTCAAAGTCCTCCCTTTGGTGGAACGTGGTAATTTGGTGGGGGTGATGTCAACTCAGATGACATCCTCGTCTCTTAATAATGGTTCAAAGTTACGAGGTCCAACGCCAAAAATTCTCTCGTTTTGCTTTATAAAGCGAACTCACTCACTATCCTTATTTCCACGCCACATAAGTACTGCGTGCAATTTCACTTGAAGAACAGATCCAAAAGATAAGTTATACGGAATAGACAAATAGTAGGGTGAAACCAAGAAATTTAGTCTCAGTAGCACCAGCACAAAATGTACTGCTAGGAACAGATTATGAAATTTATAAATCTATAAAGTTTTAATTGAAGTTTTTATATTTATAAGGAACAAAATGGTCTCATTATAACTTTGTAAATTGAAACTGCGTGTAAGACCATACATGCACTATTGCTCTCCAAAATAATGTATAATAATCCTCATGGATTTTGCTCTCCAAAATAAACTATATGCATGCAAATAAGGAACAAAAGTTATGGTGATTGATCAAATTTATACCTTCGTTGGCTGATACATTAGTTCTCTTATTGTATATTGTTGTATAAATTAATGAATAAAACGTGAACTAGATAAATTAATTTATTTTACTAATCAGAAAGTTTTATTTGTAATTAATTAGATAAATTTCTACCCACTGAAATTATTAAGCTGAATTACAATCGAATTCAATTTAGATTAAAAAAGACACAATGAGAAGCATTCATATCTAGAAAAAGTTGTGCGTTATTTGCTTTATAAAAAATAAAACCCACATAATTGCCAATTACATTAATGAAATCAGACGAAGAGCAGATTTTTAACTAAGAAAGAAGTATATATTCTGCATATAAATATTTAAATCTATTTAATGGTAAAATTTGTAATTTGTCGCTTAGGAAGAAATAAAAATGGAAAGATAATCAAAATAAAAGCCGATTAATTTCCGTCTCAATTGCAGTGTAAGACTTTGTATGACACCAAGCTTCAAACTATGTGTGTGTGCACACACAAAACTCTCAACCGTTTTAAAAAGAGGTACGAACATGAAATTTTTATGTAAGTATGAAAGAAATTCCTTGAACATGTATGATAAAGAGAGAAACATTCATAGCATGCAGAGCGCACTTACAAAAAGCAAACATTTAGGTGTTTCTGTGTTCCTCAAGCATAAAATTAAAAAAAAAAAAAAAAAAAAAAGCGCGGTAACTTCATGGTATCAAAACACAATTTATCTAGTACTCTTGCTTGATAATAAACTCACATGGAAACAACACATTATTCATGCGCGAAATAAATTCCGGAGTGCTTTAAGATTAATCTACCCCTTAATTTGCCGGAATTTAAATATGACAGTAGAAAGTAAGGTACTTCTCTACACAGCCGTTTTGCGGCTCATCATGAGTTACGGTTGTCCTGTGTAGGGATATGCTGCTAATAATAATATAAAAATGCTTGAAATTTCGCAAAATAAAACTGTTCGCATGATTGTTCGTGCGAATATGTATATGAGAAATTCGGATATTTACAAAGCACTTAAACTTCCAACGTTTAGAAATTTTATTAAGAAACTTGCTACCAAATTTTTTGATTCCCTTCCACTCACTAGTAATTATCATATCCTCAATCTGGGGAAAACTATACTCCTCTTGACAATACTAAAAGACAAGGAGAATTCTCCTTGACTCTTACAATCCGCCATAACAATAATTCCTTTCATTTGCCAATTGGCAAGTGACTTGCTAAATTTAAATTATTAAATTTAATTTTTAATTCCTATTTTTTTCTCTTTTTCTCTCAATTTTTCGCTGCATCCACGAAGGCAACTTCCCCATACTGTAATTCTCTTAACAACTTCAGGGCAGCCAAACCACTGCCAATTCACTCACCCACTTAATCAATCACAAGCCAGGCTTTGAGCCACTCAAGGACGAATTTTTCAACTTCTCACCTCCATTCTGTCTCCAATTCCAAGCACCAGTTTGCCACGCCCTCTCTCCACGTACCAACAGCCAATCAGGTTGCTTGCTTTCCTCCAAGGATTGCTACTTCCGCAGGAAACATTAACTCCTATGATATGGGACGGAGGCTCAAAATCGAAAATTAAAATAAAATTTCTCTATTCTCTCATTCTATTAAGTATTATGCTGAGCTATAAGCAATAAAAAATTATGTGTTTTTTTTTTTTTTTTAAACGTTTTGGGCAACCAAAAAAAATTACCGGTTAAGAGGTTAAATGCAGTGTTTTATATTTTAAATATAAACGTTATACAATGATTATATTATGCATATGTGAATAATATACCGATCTCATGCATTCAAAAAAAAAAAAGAAAGAAAGAAAAGAAAAGAAAAAAAAATATCAAAAATTCTTTACTGAAAAAAAAAAATGCTTCTGCTCAAATAAATAAAATCTGAAGCATCCCACTTATCATGGCACAAGATTATTAACAGTTTCTTCTTATAATTCCTAACTGTTACTCATTAACTTCAACAGTTTTTGCTATGGCCATCAAAATCTTTTTTACCGCTCATCTCACTCAAGATATTTATGTCCCAAGCATGGCAACATTTTCAGGGGCTCATCTTCAAATCTCTTGGGTTTTAATAGGAAATGGAAGCAGGAAACGACAGGACACACACACACTTAAGTGTGGGAGGAATGTAAAATAGTCAGATGCCCAGGGACAGTTGTATCTCCCTTGTTTATGATATCTCCTCCGGAAGCTCATAAAGAAGATTTCTACGCAGAAATCCTAGCTCTTGCCATGTTTACAGAATGAATATCCACAGCGCTTCTTAATGCTAAAAAGACTTGAAATGAAACTCTTGTAGTATCTCTCATACAAGTGCCCTGTTCTTAGAGAGGTACTTGAGAATTATTTTGGGTTAAAGTGATTTCAATGTAAAAATATATAGCTTATGAGAATTGTGGCTGGAGAAATAAAAATAAACTTTCCAAGTGCCACTTCAAATATTTAGCTATGAATGTTTGGATATTACAAGTGTATGGACAGTGTTATGTAGATTGGTGTACGTCTGCGACATTGAAATAATGATGGGATAAAGAATGACAATTTCCCCATGTGAAACAAATTTTGTGGTGTCACATTGCTCTTTGTATTTAGCAGATAACTCGATCCATCTTCAAATATGAAGTTACTAATGTCACTGGTTTATTGACTTAGATATTGAGGAAAATTTCCATTTGATATTTGAATATTTTTTGATCTTATCAGCTTTTTCTCTGATTATTGTGGAAGTAATCAAACTGGTGTAATCACATAGAATGACCAGACACTATATGAAGATCCTAATTATTTTGTATTTCTACATTTTTTTTTTCAGTTTCATAAATATAATTATGATTTCAATACATTGTGTTGGCTATTTAAAATAATTATTTTGAACTCCCTTTGAGAAAAATTTAATATAGATACAGAGAATAAATACGTGTAAGATAAATATATTTCCTGTTTATCTTACAAGAGGAGGGCGCGACTAAGGAAATTCATTTGGGGTCGAGACTTGGTGTAATAGTCCCTTAGGGTGTTCAACCCTCAATGTAATTCCACCTAATGGCCAATCAATTCGGAGAAAATGGCCTTCGAAATTCATGCTTAGCTTTTATACAACTACCCCTGTTTCAAAATTAATTTTTACGACTTCAAGAAAAAAAGATAACTCTGAATTTTAGGAATAAAAGTTAATATATTTACATATCTTTTTTGTCTGAAAATCAGTTCATTTGAAATATTCTGTGCTTTCCCACTCATTGAAACATGTTCATTTTATGTATTTACATTCCAATTCGTTGTTTTAATTGTAAAAATGATTAGCTTAACTGAGACTAGTTGCATCCAAACAATTATTTAATATTAATGAATCTCATGTCAGAAAACTTTCGAGATAAAATTAAATGATTATTTATGATCTTCGGCTTAAAGTTTTGCTTCGCAATTATCTCTTCAAACTACTCTATTAGTTTCAATGTTTATTAACTCTTATACATTTGTATCCAACCTTTTTGGAAAGAGTGCTATTATTTGATTTAAAAAAAATTGAGTGCGCCACTTCCAACTTTTCCAACAAACAAAATATAAAAGTTTAAAAATGCTTTGTGTAGGCTGTTATGGGATTTATACGTAAATAACACAGATTTTAATTCACGTCTATGTAGTCGAAACTTAAAAATAATATAATAAATAAAACAAAAGTACAAACTTGGGTTTTATTGTTAGTAAACTTTTTACAAGTTCCATCAGATGGATTTGATGTATAATAATATAATTCTAAATAAAAATTAAATATTCAGTACTTAATGTGGTTTTTAAATTTCTACTTTTTAAATTTTTTTTTTTTTTTTTTTACCAAGACAGCTATATTAGACTTGCTTCTTGAAAATGCTTACACAATTAGGTTATTTTAGGTGCATATCAGCTAGTTTTGAGTTAATTTACATTATGTTCATAACTGAATATTTTTTTCACAATTATATTTGGATCCAAATTTTGAAGTTTTTGTCTGAGACAACCGCATTTCAATAAATTAGTAAGAAATTATTATTTATTATAATATTTTCTAAATTTTTCTGTAAAACTTCGCGTACCACTGTTACAACTCCACCGTGCCATATTGTGGCACGCGTGCCGTGGGTTGACCACCCCTGATCTAGTGCAATTAGAACATATACGAGCAACAACTGCTCATCGATGGCTAAGCTTTATTGACATACACCTTGGCTATCAAAGCATTCTTATCACAGATACAAGAAATATATTTCATATTCCGTAAAAATTTTAATTAAACACATGAAACTCAAATGGCATAATAGTCATGAAATGTCAATAAATTTACACATAACAGGAAAAGAAATGTTTCGGCGACCCTGTAAGTTTTGTACCTTTGAGAGAAAATATGTGAACATTTCCTCCATACTTCCTCATGTATCCAAACGTTTTTATAAATCCATGAGAGCACCTCCGAGTGTGGTATCTCTTTAATAGTGCGAGAGGTTCGGTGAGGTCGAAGAGGTGAAGTGGAAAAAGAGGCAATGTGGCCAATATAGAGCTTCTTATCTCTGTCTCGCAATGACAGCCCCTCCATCCCTGGGGGAGAGGGGAGGATCATCCGAGAGGTTATCGGGTTCCCTTCACCACACCAAACGATCAAATACATCACTTTTCGTCTCCAGCCTCTCTCAATTTCTTTCGTCCGCCGGCAGTGCACCCCTCAAAACGACTTAATAACTGCTTTACTATCAAAATATTTCAAGAAAAATCAACTGATGTTTTATTTTTGTATGGAGGCTTTTGCTCTCTTGTTAAGCTTAATAAAAATGTACATTTTGTAGAGCAAGGTTATTTTAAAGAGAAAAAAAGAGCAATTTGTTTTTGAAATATCATTTTTCAAAGAAAACTGTGTATCTACTACAGATTTTTTTCATGTATTCAATCGTTTAATTTCTTTTAGTATAAAATGTTTTTTTTTTAATATTTATTTATTTTATTTTAGTTTTCCAAAAAGACTATTTTATTTGACAAGACATTTTATGTAGGAATTTGTAGTAAACTGCTATAAAATTTTTAGGGCATTTTTTTTTACAATTTATATTATACATTTTTTTATGATAACTTTTCATTTTTTTACCTTTTTATATTGTCCAAAATACCCTAATATTAATATACTAGTATTTTATATTAATACTCCAATATAGTATTCCGTAAACCAGGAGTCTCGATCCCAACTGGGATCCAGCGACTATCAGTTGGGGTCTCCAAAAATTTTAGGATTTTTTATATATATTTTTTAATTTAAAATAACTTAATGCGATTATATATAGTAATGCCAAATAGGATTATATTTTATGCATAATTTACCGTGTAATTACATAATATGTTGTTTTAGTTTGTTACTTAATTAAAATCTCTATAATTTTATATTTAAAGTAAAAATTTATTGTTTCTGTTTATTACTGCAAAACAATAATATTACTACAAATAAGACACGTATAGAAGTATCCAAGTGTGTGTAAACATTGTTCAGTGCTTGTGGGGTAGCACAAAATTTTTGTGCAAAAAAATGGGTCACTAATTCGAAACCTTTAAGAGCCCCTGCTCTAATATATTCTAATATTTATACATACTCTAATAATATTAGCTTTCTCTTCTCAGTATATATAATAAATTTTAATGCTGGATCATTAGGGAAACAAAAGAGGATCGATAATCATATATTTACTTCCTGTGACTGCTTAATTTCACCAAAAATTGATTACATTTAAAGATGTTGTTTTCTTTAAATATTTTCTAAGAAACTCTGAAGATACAAATATAGTTAAAAACACATACTAATAAGAAAATTGTAAATAATATCAATTATTTTCCTTTGCTAACATTGAATGTTTTAATGCGTTTGTTTTTGTGTTTCATAATTATGTTATATCAATAAAATGGTATTTCTTTCAAAGCATTTTCTGTAACTTTGAAGAGTCATACAATCTTTTTTACAATTTTTGTAAATTTGTTGGATTTAATAACTTGCGCATTTATAGTTTCTTATATAATATTTTGAAAGCTATATGAATTTAAATTACTAATATGTAGTATAAATTATTATTACTCGTTAAATATTTACACTAATCAATTATTTTTACTTTAACCACAAAGGAAATTTTTTCCAATTAATTTTTCTTTGGTGAGATAAATATCTAAATTTTACAGAAAAAAACACGAAAGAAAAAAATTTTTTAAGAAAATCTGAAAAGAAAAGACGTGTTTCAATAAAATATTGCGCATTAGATATGAGTTGCTGACCAAGTGGTAAGCCTAGAGAAGCGTGTGAAATAAAAAATTCACAAACGTTGGCGTGCAAATATTTTTTATAAAAATTACATTAGCTTCATGGATTAACAGAGCAAATACGTAGAGGGAAGAGAAAGAGAATATTAAAGTATCCATTATGCGGGAAAATATAAAAATACATGCATTAGAATTATGTTTATATATATATATATTTATAATTTCCCTTAGATTACTACAAAATATAACATTATTACATCACTTACCATGATATAACTTTCCGCAAAATGAAATGTGCACGACTTGATACCACCGTGCAACTCTTCCGTAAAGGATTTTATCCGTAAGCCATGCTTCTCATACTTTCAATACTTGCGACCAAATTTTCAATCATAGTTTTCA
>BMAV01007074.1:216937-238126 GCA_019973955.1 Trichonephila inaurata madagascariensis
TTCAATACTTGCGACCCAATTTTCAATCATAATTTTCATTGTGCCCTCCTCCCATATAATAACAATGTATTGAATGAGATAATAATGTACTTTGATGCTAAAACTACAATATGATCTTAATTATAAACCACTCAAATTATCAAGATAAATATTAAATTTTGTATATGTTACTTTCAAGTAATAGATATTTTAAGTAAATTATATATATATATATATATATATGTTTAAGTAATATAGATATTTTTAATAAATTACTTTTAAGTAAGAAGAAAAGTATTATGCTGTACTTTTCTATTCTAATTTTTAAACTGGAACAGATAACAATAAAAGTGCAACATGTATTTTTATTATGTCAGAATGTATTTTGTTTTGCTTCCTTTATGTAAATTCTTATAATTTTTTAAAAAATAATCTTATCGGCTTTCTGATATGCTTGCGCCCTCCTCGTAAGTTTATGACGCCCTCTAGGGGGGCGCTCCCCACAGTTTGAGAAACACTGCCGTAAGAAATTATAATTAAATAATTTTTATGAATATGTAAGAGAAAAGGACTGAAATTTTATTTATTTAACTATAAACTTTGAGTATATATCATTCAAGTATAAAAAAAATCTCAAAAAAAGAAAGTGAAAAATAAAATGAAAGCGACAATTTTATGTTCTAAAGGGGAGGAATATATGAGCTGTGGCTCTTTTTAATAACACCCTGACTCAATACCTGTGTTCAGGGGCGGTGACAACTAACAATCGTTTCACAGCTCATTCTTCCAAGAACAACTCTCGCACTTTTCGACCATCCCATTTTTGGATGTTCTTGTATGAGCCACATTATAAAGCGGAAGACACCTCAACCCTCATAAATAGATCCCGACTCTACAAATGGATTCCTCTTATCTCACGGAAGATCTTCATTTGTTGTTATTATATGGAATGAAAGCGTGATGTTTTGTGTCGGCTCATGTACGACCTCAGAAACTGAAATCACTTACCATCGCCGGATACAAGAGGGACAGGATGGTTATTATTATGTTGTATAAAGATGGGGTATAGTTGAGGGTGTTCTGGACTGAGAGGCATGACTGCCCAGACGCAAATGTTGGTGGAAAAAAAAGACTTCCTCAAGTTAATGCAGTTCTGTTCATCTGTGAGTTAGTGACAAATGGTCATTACGTGATATCTTGTCATTTGAATCAGAAAGGTTCCAACAATAAAACACAAATTGATTTGAATCGGAATAGGAAAAAAATTACCTAATTCGTTCAATACGCGAGCATTTATTTATATTTTGGTGAGATTTAGTTGTCAGATTTTTGGAATGGACGAACAATAGAACTAAATATTAGGTAATCATCTGTTATTATACTAAAGATGTTTTGTAACTAAAGTTGAAAGGAGATGAATTGTTTTATTGTTCTAACGCATGTTAAGTGCAACTTCTGTATATAAGTTTTGAATAATACTTAATTTTAAAAATCTCTTATCGACTTGTCGTCTGTAATGAATATAACGTGAAGAAAATCGGCATGAGAAAACTAAAAACAAGATTAAGCTACCTATTGAGAAACTTAATAAAAAGCAGCTAAATTAATTCAGCTAATATACTAATGAATTAAATATTTTACAAGATGGTTTTTATACCGGATCCAAAGAACTTTTCTTAACTACTAAATTAAAAAAGTGAAAGTATGAATAGATACATTCAGTTGCAATGGACTTTGTATAATACTTAAGGATTTTCTGAAACACTTCGATATTAAAAAAAACTAATTTCTCTATTAATAGATTTTTCAACAAGTCTTCAGCATCATAAAATCTATATCATTGTATTGAATCCCAAACACTCTATGATTTTACAAAACTATTTCGATGGAAATATTTTTATGAGTGAAATTTTAAACTATTTAAACTATAACGCTCTCTTTTGATTGAATTTGGCTGATGTTATATAGTTCGTTAGAATAGACAAGTATCAACATTGTATTAAAAATAAAAATAATAATAAATATTCTATGAGACTTTTTGAATATCTTAAATATACTATTTCTTGAAAATAATAATGATCTTTGATAATTATCTCCAATGTTCTATTTTTATTGCAGTATTCAACTAACTTATCATCAACATTTTGAATGAATTTAACGAATTTTTGTCAATAAATTAATATTAATAAGAAATGGACTAAAATAAATCCACAATTATCTGGAAAAATATAAATTTGACAAAGGAATATACCACACTACCCATGGCATTAAACTCAGCCAAAAAAAAAAAAAAAATTACAAAATTGAGTTATGCAAAGCATATATTTAATGTACAAACCCCTTTAATATTTTAATCGATACATAAAGAAAATATTTTCGCCCAATTTAAGAAAATCGCAAGCGCTCTTAAAGCCTTTTGTAACATTAGTTTATATGTATCAAAAATAACAATAAAATATTTCTCAGACATAAAATAACCAAGCAAAATAGGAAAGAGAAGAACGTATTACATTGTAACATAATGAAGTATTGATTATGTCAAAATCTGGGTCTTTCCCCAAACTACCGATGTTGTCTCTGAGATTTTTGAATTAAACAGCACTAGACACCTTTTCCCTATTTTATCCTCTGCCATAATAACAAACATTCCATATTCTCATTGCTTTAAATTCCCCTTCTTCCCTTTCTGTGGGGAGGATGTACCCAAGGAACATTCCCAATGTGACAACCAACGAATGAGGAGTTGCTGCCTCGAAGCCAATCTTGCCTTCCAGAAGGGAGGCCCAAGATGAAAGAGAGAAAGAGAATGCTCCACAGATGGAATGAACGAAAAGAGGAAAAGAAAATCTTTTGCTGCCAGAAGACGTGTACACGTGTGGTTGTCCGTGTACGACACGTTGTCAGAGCAAGCGCGTTCACCGCTCTTTCTTTCCCTTTCTCTTGACACCCTTATCTAAAGGACTTCATTTCGCTGGGTTGCCTCATGGGACACGCCTCGTCTCTATCGGGCCGTTGACAGCTGCTGAAAAGGGAGTGGGAATGTGGGACCACCCCTCCACCCCATTCTTGCTTGCCTTCTTCTTCCTCTTCTTCTTCTGCTCAAGCCGCTATCATTATCGCACGTCGCCCCCTCATCTCGGTTATTTTCTCCGGAGAGATTGTTCAGGAAAAAGAGGAAAAATCCAGAAAGGAATGGCATGTCGTGTAGTGTTGTAGGGACACGGTTGTACGTATTGGAAAAATTAAGGTACTACATAGCGTAGGATTAATTAAAATCTTGTAAATGTGAGAGATAGGAATGTTGATAGATCGCCCGGAAATTAACTCTCGCCTCTTCCGAGCACGCGAGAGAGTTAATTTGGTGCATGTTTTAAAATTGCCAGCGGTTTTGTGTAGAGTATTAGTTCGGAGCATTGTTCGAAGATTTTTTTCTCCCTTCTTCCTTCCGTCGCTAGGATATTGTGAGAAAAGTAGAAATAGTTTAAGGGCAGGCAACACATACCTTTAAGAATGCCTCAATTCGTAGTGTTTTAGTGAGGATGATAAAAAAATACGCTTGAGTCAAACATAATTATGTTCAGTTGCTTTAATATGTTATTTATTTAAATAATTTAAGAAATTTTATAATCTTTTAAATTTCTTCAATATATGTACGCATTTCTTATTCGAGAGAGTAAAACGTTTTAAGCACATTTTGAACGATATGTTTCCGAATTATTTAATAATTTTAAAGTATGAGTAGTTTTAGGCAAAAGAATGGTTAATAATCGCATTTGTGGAATCACTTTTTCCTCTCGTATTTCATTAATGCGTCAATGTGGAGAAAATAAAATAAAAATACCTTGATAGTGTGCTGTTTGCCTTGATGAAATTTAAGCACAATTGTGTATAAACAGTAAATATTTTTGTATATAAGTATTACTTAGTAACTAATGAAGACACTAACATGCTTAGGAACTTAATGTACATTAAAGTTTGTAATGGTTCAGTTACTTGATATAGTATATACAGTTAATAATATCAAGTATAGAAACATGAATCTTTAGAACACTAAACATGAAACGTACAAAAACAGAAAATGGAATAAAAAGCAGATGTTAAAATTTAGAAAAGACATTAGAATTTATAAAAATATTAGAATTTAATATATATATATATATATATATATATGGATGTTGCACTATATTATAAACATTGTTGACTTAGAACAGAGCTCTTATAAATAAAATAATTTTTATAAAAGTGGGGTTTAACATGTTATCTGGCCAGCCAACCTTTCCCCTTTCTCTTAATAAAACTGAGTGAAATCCTATTGAAAATAAAGGCTAGAATTTCTAAGTTCATTAGAAGAAAAAGGTAACTTACCTAAAATTGCATTCAAAAATGCGTAGCTCACTCTAAATTTGCGTACAATAAACGTTATTGCCAGATTCTGGATCCAAATGCAAACTCAAATGATATTGGCTGAATAGTAGCAGTTAGCAAAAATATAAAATTAATAGTAAGTATATACATACCATTTTAAGAATACTAAAATTTGATAAGCGCAGTAATAACTCATGAAAATACACAAATCTGGATTAACTTTTAGGAGATGTTTTAATTCAAAGGATATAGATGTCACACACACATAAGACTTATATATAGTTTAATTCACATTCGTATTTTGACAACCAATTAATGAACTATATATTCTATACCGTGAAATAAGTTTTTGTCTTTAATTTGAGAACAAGCCATAAATAAAATTTAAAGTCATAAATGTCTATTGCATGCTTATTTCAAAATTTATTTCGCATAACTTCTGTTTTTACTCAACATCCATAATACGCAATGAAAATTAGATAATACAAAAACTATATAAACTAGGAAATACTAAATTTAAACACAAATGTATGAAGAATTCAGGTATAATACAAATATAGTGGTAGTATTTTATTGATAATGATTATTATGAAATATATCTTTTTCATTATACTTTGTAGAATAGTTTATAGATTCTTTCAAAACAAATTTTCCATTGTGAAGGATTTTTTTTTATAAAAGTACAGAATAAAAGACAAGTTGTAAAATGATTACAGTAAATTTATCTATTGGTCTTTCTAATCTGACTATTGTATGCAAATGCCTCTTTTTACAACCACATTATTCTATAGTAGAAATTGCCAGACGTACGTAAATGTAAAAATAAAAAGGTAAAAAGGAGAAATAAATAGGCGAGTGAAAATATAAATCAAATGTTCATGTAAAGTATCTTTGAAATTAATCAGATATCGGCGAAATAAATTCATAAGAAACAAAATTTAAATAAAAATATTCTTGTGTTTTCTCTTTGTAGAAAAAATTCTATTATAAAATTTATTTTGCTTGTGAAGTAAATTCAGAGTAAAGACATGAATGTTTAAGATAAGTGTTCTGTTATGTAGAAAATCAAATTACTAAATTCTAATTACAAAAAATGAAGAAAAACTGCTGAAGAAGAATGTATAAGGAATGAATCTTCATTTCATGACAAGAAAAAGGCGATTTTGGTTCGTTATTTATAACAATTTTTTTCATTGAATATTTTGTTTGAATAAAACGAACTGAAAGATACATTTTCTTTTTTTTAAATTATACTTGAATCTAAATATTTTGATTCAAAAAATAAACAATGTTTTTATTACCTTGGTATTAAATCTTTTTTAAAAAAGCATTCATTAATTCTAAGCATTGTACTTCATTTTCTAAGTTATTAAAAACCATAATCGGTGAATCGTAACAAGTTTCTTGAAATACTTGTTATTTACATATAATACTGATAGGAATACCGTTCTTCACACGGTTGTATATTAAAAATGTAATGCAAACCCCCGCAAACTAATATGATTTTCTACCGAGTGTCTATTTCTTGCCTAAATTAATACAAGGCAACTTATTCAAAAGATTTAAATAAGTTTTTAAACTGGAGAAAATTATTTAATAATTTTAAGCGATTGCAGCGATCCTTCGAAGGAATGATTTATAAAATATTATTCTAAGTGTAACATAATATGTTATGTGATATAATCTAATAATAATATGTGGTATAATCTATAGTCATGCGTGAGATGGAATAGAAATCTTAAGGCAGAATAAAAAACTCACCAACTGGTTGTAAGTTAAAAATTTGAATAAACCAATTAAATTTTATCTTTCTCTAGTCAATTTTTTAAAGAAGATCAAAGTGTCATCCCCTATACTGTACGAAATTTTATTATTTTTATCCATACATTTCTGGACGGAAAAATTAAAAAATAAAAATCAGACATTTACTCTTTTCAACACTATTTTTTTTCCAAAAATGTGTAAAAAATCGGCTAACTTACTTGCATGCGTACGAATCAACATTAGACATCTCTATTAAAACTTGGATATCTGAAATGCTTGTGGAATTATGTATATTTAGCACGTAGAATGAATAAAAAACAATTTCTTCATGCCAGCATCAAAAATTAACTTTCAAATAGAAAATTTCCCCGGCATTGTCTTAGTTTTCGTGAAGTATTTGATTTCATTGATTCTGCCACGACATGAGATTGAAGGTACAAGAGAGCCAGCCTTAATTCTTCTCACAAAAAAAGATCAGATAAGAGGAAATAACAAAAAGAAGGAAGAGGAGAGGAAGGTATCAGAAGCCAACTCACTGAATACAAAAGATAACATTTTTTCTTCTCAGCATAGACAATTGAGGGCGCTTGTTGCTTTTTGTGGGATGACGAGATTTTCAGTTCTACTCCTCTATTCGTCCTACACTAGCTTGTTCACTGTCTTGGTACAAGTTCATAAAGAAAGCAATTAAAAGAATGTTTGTGGAATGTGTGTGTAGAGTGGATGAAAAGAGAAATCTGGAAATGGGAAGTATGAGATATAAAGCAATAAAATAAATTTGATTTCACTTTATCTCAAAAAGCTCCATTAAAATCACAATTTGGAAAACATTATTTCGCTACTTTCAAAATATTTTGCCTTCAATTAATAAATTTTCAATTGTTAAAAAGTTTAATTTTTTATCGTAAATTTGTAAGCTGAATTAGGTGATTTTGATAATTTTTAATATTTGTTCAATCAGGTATGATTTCATAGTGGTCAATTTAAAAACTCTTATTCAATTATTTCACCATTTTCTACTTTTCATAAATATTTGCTACTGGTATGAAAATTTGAAAATTACCATTTTGATTCTTTTATTGATCTTTTTCATATTTCCATAAATATCTTTTTCTTGCATGCATTGCAGAAACAAAAGTATAAATCAATGTGAAAAGGAAAATAAGAAAATTTAAAAAAATGGATTGAGTTTTTAACTGATTAAATAAAGAATTTTTAAATGTTACAATTTTCAAAGTCTATTTCATATTTAGCTTAAATTTTATCGCATTTTTATTATTTTTTTAAAGTAAAAGATTAAATTAATAGAAAGATAACTGAAAATGAACATGAAAGTCGGTTGTCTCTTTATTTAAATCTGCAATGAAACTTTTGTAATACGTTCAAACAATTTTAAATCAAAAGCATTTTTTTTTGCAAGAACCATTTTAATCAGTAAATAATTCTTCTCTAGAATGAACTAGAATTGACTATCAGCTTCAAAAAAAATTTAAATGTTTACAAATTTTTAATTAAATAACATATGATTTCAATTATTTAAGTTTTTCCGTATTTTTATCGGCTTCAAAACTTTCCGACAATATTTCAGTGATATTCTTTACAGTTTTCCTCATAGCGTAATAAGCAATACTTCAATATCTGTAAAAGTCTGTCTTGACTTATAAAAAGTGTGATTATATCATTCGATAAACATGTGTCCCAGGATCATAGGGATAAACTTTAAGGAAAGATAGGGGACATCACAAGGATTCAGATTTGTATAGCAAACCATGGTCGCTGAAACGTTTTCGTTCGGTGCTAGGTGGCGTTGTTCAAAAGAACATTTAAGGAAACAGACCTGCATTACCGCAAGCATTTTAGCTCTCATCGCTCTCAGAGAAGTATTGAACGTTGTACAAACTCCGAGGTGGCAGATATGCACCTGATTTATGGATTGGCAAAAGGAAATGCATGAGCAGCCCACCAGTACATATCTCTGTGGGTACATTTCGTGGTACAGTCCTTCTTAAACCAAATACTGACACAAAATATATGAAAATGAAGAAAACACCAAGGCTATGGAAGTATCATCCAGAAATGGGTTAAAACTGCCATGTCGAGTAAATAAATTATATTTTCTGAGAACAATAAATGTCACCTTGACGGCATCGCTCATAATAAACATTTTTAGAATGACTTAAGAATGGAACTAGAAAAACACTTCAATCGACGAATAGGATGACGGTCAGCAATGGTTTTCTAAGCATTTACTCATGAATTGTTTGATTTACAGGGAATTTTCGGATGAGTGGACACAGCTAGGTATAAAGCTATACCATATGGTCATCTGATACGGTATGAGCTTTTATTAGATTGCACTAACGAGATATCCCAAACTGACAATATTTTTTTGCCAACACATTCTAAATCCACTCAATAAGAAATTTACATCTGTTAATAAACTGAAAGTACCCATTATAAGAGGAAGACAAAATATTTATGGGTCTGAACTTCACCACTTGGTCATTTAAATAAAAAGCTGAGTGTATGAGATTATTAGTTAAAGTTGAAGAACAATATCATATTAATTTTCGTACTTCTTTAAATTAGTGGCTACATAAATTGTTATCAGTACATTTTTCGTCTATTTCTAACATTGTTAACTTATTTATTGCACTGTTCCAAATTTTCGAATTTCATTTAAGATAAATATGTTGTAAGAACATACTTCCAGAGTTTTAAAATATAATTTTAGAACCTTTATTTATTTCATAATTTTAAAAACTAAAAAGGACTTATAATTTCTCTTCTAATCTTTCTAAATTGTTTTTCTTTAAAGAATATTTGGAGTATTAACAAAAACATGAAAACAAAGTATTAAATTAAAAGTATATCATTGCACCCAAATATGGAACGTTTAACTACAATCCCTCTTAATATTTTAACATATTCACTACACAAGGAAAACATTCTCAACACTCTAAAGGCAAAGATAATAATTGGAATATGAACAAAAAATCACAAGTTTAATTTGTATGAATGAAAAAGTACTTAAACGTTTTCGTTAATGTATCCAATTTGAATATACATAGTAAGAAAAAACATTAACTCATCAGAGTTCATTATGTAATTTATATATGTATATATGTATGCACTTAATATTACATATACATTTTTAGATGTTTTAGACGGTATTGATCCTGCATTATTTTTAAGTACAGTTTTTGTAACTCAGAGAAAAAAAAGAATTACCTTATCTGAAGTCAAAATATTTAGACAAAACTCTTCACTTAGTTCATGAAATTGTGTAATAACACACATATATACACATTAAAAATGATCAGAATAAAAAAATCCGTCAAAAATATGAAAAAAGTATAATTGTTTTAAAAGAAATAGAATTTTTTTTTTGTTTCAAGTGGCACTTATATTATAATAATAACTCAAGTTATTAAAAATTTTTACACAAATTTGAACTTTGACTGCTATTTATTTTCCACTATTCTATTGATCTCTCTTTTCTTCCACAGTGCATTTAATACATATGTTTAACTTTAAATTTATATACCTCAAAACTCGTGTATTAAGGATAATTACTTGGTAGTTTAAAGTATATTTTATACTTACTAAAAAAATAATAATAATTTACCTTCAAGGAGTTAAAAATGTTAATCGAAATAAATTCTAAATTTTATTTTAAGATTTTAAATACTTTTTTCCTAGGTATTTATCAATAAACTGCAAGGACAATATTTTTAATAGATTATTTGTTTTTAAAACTACTATAAAAAACTGTACCTCTTCATGAATATTTTTTAAATTAATAATAATTTAGTCATAACACTTTTTTTAAACTCGTATTTGAATTTAAAATTTTTCAAATCAACCGTTGGAAATTTTTTATTTATAAACTGGACCTTACACCAACAAGAAAATTCTCTTAAAACTCGAAAAACGAAAGGAAACTGCCATGTGTACCTACCTTGAGGGCTCTCAGATTAACGACTTAGAGAAAAGGCACCTCTAATATTTTATAAGCATCATCTACAAAATATTTCAGCCACTTGTATCTTCATGACTTGCACCTTTCTGTATCCGAACGATTTTCCTATTGATCCCTACCCTTAAAAAAACAGGAAGAGAAAAGGGAGAATAGCAGATGCTTCCTCACAAAGCTATCTTATGGTCCCAAAGACGCTGGGATTCTTATTTTTTTCGCCCTTTCTCCTTTCTTCCTTATTTAGCTGTTATTTTTTCCCTTTGCCGTGGAGAGAAATTCGGCGTGTTGCGTTACTATTGAAGTTGTCGAATGGGGATGGCTGTAGAAGTAAAGGTTGAATAGGAGGAAAGGGGGAATAACAGAATATATATATAAAAAAACATAAAAATTTCGATGAAGTTAAAGGAAAAGGTTGCCAATACTGGCGAATTTTCACTATTTGTGCTCATGATATATGGATTTGATTTAAATTTAGATTTGCAAAGAGTTCTATTTGCGATTCTTACTAATTATCTTGGGAATCTTCTTTCAAAAACATTATATGATCATAAAGCCAATTTCTGTAAAAGAACTACGATTTATGTTAATGAGGGTCGCTGTTTACAGACAAGTGAAGAGGAAAGTAGTGAGAATGGTGATTGTTGTCACTGGAAGCTAACGAAGTTAGAGAAATTAATAGATGAAATTGCCAGGATTCAAGTGGTAAGGATTCGACGAGCTTATTATTGCTGAGGATCTACTATCTATATGATAAGTATTAAAATTGGTATTATAAATATTTAAATTAGTATTTAACCTGATGGCTTTGATAGCTTAGGTCGAATTTAGGTAGTGATTTGATAGTCATGACAAACGGGCTTGTTTGAAGAACAAAGAAAATGTTCCATCCTTTGGTAAACATTCACAATTTCACAGGCGAGAGTTGGTGACAGATTAAAGGAAAATATAGTTAAGGAAACACTGTTTTAGGTTTGCCCTTAGTTTTCAGTACAATGTTAAAGAACCTATAACGATAAGTTTGTTTCTGAAAGAATGAATATTAGAACATTTCTCTCTCCTTCCGCAAGCTCTATTCAGATGTACCTACATAAGACTATGATTTTGTTCATATACATTTATGATAATGAATTCAGTGATAAATAAATTACATGGGATTGACATATTCTTTTTATAAGTTAATTGCAATGGTGTAAATAATCAAAAAATATAGGCACTTAAACTAATAATTACTGGTCTACTGTAGAGAAATAATATTAGGTACAAATATCGATATCAAAAATTTGTAAAATATGATAGATAATTTGTTAAAGATAATTGGCTCATTTAACGGAGAAATGATTGTAATTGATAATTGCTTTATTAATTTAGTTTTAAGGTAATTTATTAAAAGTATTTAGTATATAAAGTAAAATTAATTTATAAGCTTCTAAAAATTATTATTTCTATTAACACTTATTTTTTTCTCAAATAATTTTTAATTAATTTAATTCAGATTGTAAGGAGTCCTACAACGACTGAATCAAAGTCTAAATATGTTTGTTATTGAAATAAGTTACTTTTTTGTGATACTGCAGTTAATAATATGCAAAAATTATTTACAATCATAATAATGCAGCCTTTCTCAGTAATATACCTATCATTATTTAGATTAAACTCTACAAAAATAAACACCCTTCACATATTTCATTCATATTGAAATAGGATGAAAACAATAAAATTTTACTGTCATATTACAATTGAAAGTTAGATTTGAAGTGAGCGGTAAAGCTACAGAATTTATTATTTTAAATGAAATTTATTTTTATATTTATTGTAAACATCAATGTTTATTGTTTTATTTTTTAAAATCAATCTTCAAAGGGAATAGGTGATTTTTCAGTTTTTCATCTAACGTTATGCAACTTAAAATAATTTTTCAACTATCCCTTATCCTCAACAGAGATTCTAGAGTATATAAATTATATGCAGATATAACATCAAACAAACAATGAATGAAACAAAATTGTCATCATCTCCTATCTTTTATTAGAAAAGAACATGTGGAAGTCTTGATCTAAATTAAATACTTTTCACACGTATATTATAATATTAAAAACAATAATGATGGTTATCTACATGTATTTTTAAACACAGCTTCTTTTAAAAAATCTTTCAAAAAAAAAAGATGCACAAATATTTCTCAAAACAATTATTTAGTTTCAACTGCCTTTAAGCGAATAAATATATATATACTTTACAAATATATATATATATATATATATATATATATATATATATATATGTGTGGGCGGGTGTGTGTTTGTGTGTGTGTGACTGGGGTGTTTCAAAGTCAACATCAAGAACTTGGTGTAAAAAAAATTCTGCAAGCAGTCGGTACATCCTTCACTGAGAGAAATTGAGCACCAAGTGATCTGATTTTAATTTTGCTGAATACTTATGTCCAGAACTGTTAAATAACAATTTTTTATTTTATGTTTTCAATTTGAAGGTGAAGAATAGCAGTGTATATAAGGAGACTATAAAATTTAATGAGCTGGGATTAAAAGTGTTATGCTTGGAATAACTTTTCTGGCAAGTAATTAAGTGTTTCATTTAAGACTCAAAGAAGTTACGAAAAATAAAAGCTAAATGGTAAATAGGGGATTTAGTTTTAGGTATAAATTAATTATCCTTAAATATATATATATGGGTGGGTGTGTTTGTGTGCGCGTGTTTTAAAAGAACTATATACATATTACAAAAAAAAAAAAGATAGAAATGTGTTTATACCATTTGTATATAGCTAAGTGTCGTTTGATGTTTTTAAATTTTAAATATCTCTTCTAATTTTTAGAGAGCATTTGTAGAAAGATTCAATATCTTTGGAAATGTAACAAACATGCTTGAAATTACCCTTTTCAGTGGAATTTCAATTATTCCTTTAGACGAATCACCATCATGTTAAAAAGGACAAACAGATCTTTTAGATCTCTCTGCATCAAACAAACCTGAAGATAACTTGTCACAAAATATATAATAAGCTTATCTCAATGGTTGAATGGATTTTTAAAATGACACTTGTATTCTCTCATGAATATATAAATATTTCATTAAAAAACTCTTAGTTTTTCAGAAGTTTTTTTTTTTTTTTATTTGTAAAATTTACAGAACTACTGATAATACTAAATAGAAATACGATACTGAAAATTAAAATTAAATGAAGTATCGATATTTAATAATACATAAGCATTTATAAAAATAAAATAATTTTTGCTGTTCTGAGTTAACATATTTTCCCCTACTTTAGTATTCTATAATATACGGCAACTTATATGAAAATGCACTTGAATATCGTGTGAAAAAATATATTGAGGATATATTGAACCTTATTCCTATTACTCTCCGAGAATTACCATATGATAAGGAATTAAATGCATTTTTAGGGAAATGACACAGGATCGTTAAATTTATTTACAATTTGTCGTTGTTCACCATTTTCTATTATTGACTAACTGGTATCTACTTGTATTTCTACGAAAATTTAAAAATATTCCTTTTAACTTTGTTTCTTCTAATTATTCTAAATTATTTATTATTGCAGCCTTGATGTCTTAACAATGTTACTTTACATTGCTTTCTGGATCATAAATCAAGTCTGTGTGGCATTTATTTGGGTTAATTATTTTTATGATCTCATTAAATGAAATAAGTCATTTTAATTAAGAAACACACATAAAAATTAATGAACTCGATAGCAATCACTTTATACACTGACAAAATCCAGTGACAATGATTACCTCATTCCTAAAGAAAAATAACTCTTCAAAGGATATCTAAATGTCCTTGCTTAGTTCTTCACTCAAATGGAAAGTACTTACGTAAGTTATGTTCCTTTTTTTTCAGTTATTTGCCTTGAACTCTTGTTTTAAATATAAATATAAATATATATATAATTTAACATCTTTTGATTTTTATCAGGTTATGCTTCAATTCATATGTACATAATTTGATGGTATTATTCTAAAAAAAATGGAAGTAAAAAAGGCATTAAATTTCAAAAGCACATTCGGAAGTCTTCTCCAATTTCAAATATTAATAATACACACACATAAACACATATGTCAAGAATTTTTTCAGATACATCTATTATGCGCCAAAGAGCCATTACATTATGTGCATTGCTATCTTAGAGTATTGAGCTCTCCCGGATAAGAAATCATGGCTATTGGATGATATTAGTGTATAGAAAGTGCCCGTGCATTATCTTTCACCAAGTAGAGTATTTATACAAAATGAAAAAGCAGCAGATTTATCAGATTTCGATACACGTCAGCTCATGGCTCAGTGCCCAGGAATTTCAATTTCAGAAAAGGTGTGTTCAGTTGCTCACGTTTAGCCTTTGTGAATACTTATCGAAAGCTGTGTATGGATGGTGAAACGATAAGTCACCCGTTAGTGATTTGTCGGTCACTGCGAATTTATTTCAGAGAAGAGAGACTTTGTTATGCATTTTTTGTCATGACCAAAGAACTACAAAGACGGATATCATCAACCTCTATAACAGTGGTGACTTACACACAGTGCAGCAGGTTTACGCAACCGGTGCCTGAATCGTATTCCTGCGCTGATGGTGCGTCATTGCTAACATCACCTGCAAGGAGGCAATGAAACATAGAAGAATGGAAGAAAGTTGTATAGTCCAACGAGAAATGTTTTCTGGTAAGAGTATGAATTTGCCGATTTTCAGCTTAAGCCCAGGTATCCATTTGAATAGTTGGCTGGTTACAAGGTTGTGGCGAAGATATTATGGCAAGAAAGGAAGTTTTTATGGGAAACATTTGGACATTTTCCCCTAAAACAGTATCTAACGTCTGAGTGCTATATAAATATGATTGTGCAAACTAGGTTCATCCGATCAGGTCAATAGTGTTAAAGGCGTAAGAAGGCTTTTCTCAACAGGATAATGCACAATGTCATAAGAGCGGCATTATCAGGAAATGGTTCGAAAAACGTTAAGGGAAATTTCAAGTCATGTCTTGGACTCTGAATTCATCTTACATAAGTCCAATCGAATATATAAAACTGAATTCGCGGTGCCCCGCTACCACCTAGTAATGTGTAAAAATTGCATGAGTACTCGCTAAGTGACTGGTACCACATACCTAAAACATGTTAGTACCATCATGTCGAGCAAATGAACAGTCGGGTGTTTCGGCTTGGAGCTTTTAGTTGACCTACTTCATATTTAACAAGGGGTGATAACTTAATGGCTTTTCAGTGCATTTTAAAAAAATTTTGTCTCTAAAATTCAAAACTAAATTTACACAGTCAACTCGGCATTTTTTAAAAAAATAATCTCTTATTTGCATGCATTAAATATTATTTATTTCTTGAAAATGCTCAATCTTTAATATGTGAATGACTTTCTTTTGAGATTTAGTTAGAATAATAACCTTTTTTACATTTTTACATTTAGAATTGCAAATATATATATATATATATATATATATATATATTTAATTAAATAAATTCTTGCTTATGAAATTTAAAAAAAAATTCTGCTAAAGTGGCAATAATTTTATTTCTTATGTATATCTGTATATCCTTCTATAAATAAATACAAACATTCTTCAATTTAAACAAAGATTACATTTTGAAACCTTTTGCAATTTTTTCACCAAAACTTTATAAGTAATAAAAGTATATAATATATATTAAGCAAAATACTTGGTTTTTAAAAATACATCTCTGAACATTTTACAAAATTGCTATTTTTCATTTTATCATCCATTAAAATTTGATGTATATCAATAGTATAAAACCCTACTGATTTTTGTGATGATACCATAAATTGAAAAAAATAGAAGCACAGGGAAGAAAAAACCCATTGTCTAGTTTCCTGTATCGACTTCCAGAAAATATATCACAAATATTTCGTACTGAACTCAAAACAGCTAATGCGGAACATAACTCATCATTGGCTACATCCTTGGCGCCTCTCCATCCTCCAAGATACAGTATATAGATGGATGCAACCCTTCTTTTTGCTACAAAAAATAAAGGCAAAAAGAAAGCCAAAAGGAGAGAGAAGAAAGTGAGCGAAAGTTAACGCGCCAAGGACCAAATAGATCCAAAGAAGCGAATGGAACTACTACAGAAAGAAAATAAAAACTCTGACCAAGGAGAGAGAAAAGGACCAACATTTCTCTCTTGCACATATTCCCCCCTCCTCTTCTCGTCCCAAGATGTTGCAGCGACTTGCTATGACAAGGGAGGGCACTCTATTGGTCGGATGTGATAGTAGTGTGGCTGATTGCAGTGATCGGACACTGGACATCCCGCCCCCCTCTTACGTCACTGCGGAGAGTGGACAAGAGGAGAAACACCCGGGGAGGCATGTAAACAGAAATCTTGGCTTCTGCTTCACGAGCATCTTTGAATGGGAGGGAAAAAAAGAGGGATCAAAGGGGGAGGGAGGGAAGAAATGAAATAAACCGAGCGGATGCTTTTCTATGGAGTCTGGACTTCTATGGACACGCATCTGCTTCCATTCTTGACCATAAATAAAACTAGTAGCATGCAGAGAAACAGATTTTTATTTTCTTCATTCCTTTTTTCCTTCCTCTTCTTCCATGGATTTTTGGAAGTAAGGAGTTTGTGTGTGTGTCTATTTTTTCTTCTTCCCCTTTTGATGTCAAAAGTGTTTCGGATAGAGGTGTAGGTTTTGACAATAAGTAAAACATTAATGTTAGAAATGTGGGTAGAACGATAGAAATCATTTAATAGTTGTAAAGTAACACTATTTTTCTAAGTTGAACTTAAAATGTTAAATAAATCTGTATTCTAATCTAAAAGCATTTCAGACATAATAAAAAAGAGATATAATGGATTATATTTATAAATATATAGAGTTAGAGTGCACCATTTCAAGTAAATATTATAAATCTTTTACATCTGTTTCTTTTCCTTAATGATTATTCTCCATTATTCATTATCTGGTAAATAATATATAATATTATTTAAAAATAATCAGTCAAAGAATGTAGATATAGGGTGTAGAATGTAGGATATACACAATGCATATTTCTGGTCATGTAAAATTTGTTTTATGGTTTTCCTTTTTATTATATGAATTATTATTTATAACCCCGTATTTTATCCCAAAATATGGATTACTCTGAAATTTTAATTTTGCAAAAGCGCACAAACAAATATATTTTTTTAATATGTAGTGTCACTTAAATTAGAATACAAGTTTAAAATTGTTTTAAGAATATTATTATAACAAAAAATTATTTAAATGCGACATTTCGGCAAAAAAATGAGCATGGGATTACCTATTTTCAAAAAACATTCTCCTTTTATGAAAATTGCTTCTATTATAATAATATTTTGCCTATATATAGCTAAGACTTCTCCAGAGAGTCTGAACTAAGAACTTTGAAAAATTTACATTATTTTCAAAGTTACAACCAATTGAAATAATAATTGGTATTTTTTTCTAAATTTATTTTCACTCTGTTGTATTAAAATACGGATAAATCCACTTCTAAGCTATGCATTTCAAAAATCCTAGTTCAGACTCTGTATAGAGGTCTGGGCTATATATAGGCAAAATATTATTATTATAGAAGCATTTTCTGTAAAAGTAAAACGTTTTGAAAATTGGAAACTCTTTGTTCATTTTTGGCCAAAATATGGCCTTTAAAAAAATTTTTGTTGTGATAATATTCTGGAAACAATTTTATATGTGTATTATAATCTGACACTTAATGTTGAAATAATATTCGTTTGTACGCTTCTGCAAAATCACAGTTCCGAACGCGCAGTCGGAATTTCTCAAAAAAAAGAATCAAAACTGCAATAAATTCATACATAATTGGAAAATATGAAAGCAGTTTGTTAAAAAAATTGATTCATACTACTAGACTTTTCATTAGTAAATATTTATATAGATTATATAGAAATATAAAAAATTAAAAGAATTGAACAATATATATAAAATTAAAAGAAAATTATCAATATAACAGTTTAATGTCCCCCTTTTTTTTATTTTTTTAAATGTAAATTATACTATTAATTAATAGGTACACACAGTATATATACAATGATAGGGAATTTAACCTACCTAAATTCAAGTAAGTTAAAACGCCCAAATTCAATCAGGATGCCACTTTTAAGAAAAATATTTTTAACTTAATATTATTTAAACTTATTATTTAATTTTTATTTTCCAGATAACTGAGAGAACATAAGTTGAATATTCGCATTATCATGCTTTTTGGTTTTACGTCCCATTGAAATGCGGCAAAAGCAATTCAAAAGAATTAGTAGGTGTGCCAGGATCTATAAGTCAAAGATAAGTTCGATGTTGGCCTAAAAACTTCTCAAAAAGACATTTGCGTCTTGAATATGAACAGAGAGAAGTGATCAAAAATGCAAGTTAATTATGAGGATATTGAAAGTACTGGAAGAGTTCAGAAACTCCTAAAAGAAGTACAGAACTAGGGGCTAGATTCCCCTGCTCCCATTGGCGTGGATTTGAATTTTGGAATATTGGGTTAAAGGTCAAGTCATTTGGCAGAGCTTCATATTTTATCTCACTAATAGCAAATTTGATTAGATTTTTTTTTCTCTTAACCTGTATTTTTCTCGACAAACATTTAATTTGTTTCTTTTATGTACATTTGTACTTAGTAGACAACGTAATTCCTCCCCTCTATAATTAATATTAAGAGGTTGTGTAACTCTTACACAATTTATTCTTCTTCCTCTTTCCTTCTTCAATGGTGCAACAGCCCATGAGGGCCACGACCTACTGTGTCCATCTCAGTATTCGTGACCTTGGTCCCTGAGGTGCATGAGCAAATGCTCCGCTCAGATGGTCAGTCTGGCGTGAAAGCCTCAGTGTTTAGTTTCCAAGCAAAATTGCTACTCATTTATCGACCCACTGAAGGGATGAAAGTCTGAGTCGACCTTGCACAACCCGGGGATGGAACCCTGACCTGTGTGGTGTGGAAGCACGATACGCTACCACAAAGCAATTTACTGGACCTCGTAAGTTTGAACCTCAGCCAAGTGATGAGGAGGACACTTGAACTGGCACTCCCCTTCTAATTACCCCAACGCACTAACGGAATAACACTAACGCAATTATTTTTGCGCATCGGCCTCCTCTACACGCCAGATCTTCAGTAGCCCTCCAGGACTCGAACCCGTAACATTTTGAACAAGATATCGTGACCATAACCACTTAACTATGGCAACCATAGGTTGAATATGGAAATAGTTGTTTCCAGAGGACTAACACACATTTTTAATCAAAAGGGGAAAATTCAGAATTTCAAATTTTATCTTAAAGCTGTTCAATTTTCGAAGAGAAATTTTAAATTCAATTATTGTTCTAATTAATATGTATATTTTTAATTAACTAATAAGAAATGGACTTAAGAAGATTTTTACTCTTGAACAGTATAATATATATTTCATACTACTTATTTCTGGAGTAAATACGAAAGCTATTTGAAATAAAACAGGAAAAAAAAACTTGAAATTGTTTGCTTTTTATGTTCGTCTTTATTTCTATAAGTGAATTTTTCTTCTAATTGTAAATATATTTTTTCCATTTTACCAAAAAAGAAAAAAAAAACTTTTACTTATTTTTATACCTCTAAATGTCAAGATTATGTTAAGGAATCCTTTTAATACAAGCTCAGCAGTAAAAATTTTTCTACATCATTGGATAAAATATGCATAAGCAAAAAGAGCTCTGTTCACATAACGATGATTAGAAATCTCACTTATGTATATATAAGCTTTATAATATTATCTCTTACAAACAGTAGATAAAAACAAGAATAAAGTGGTAAACGAAGAATGTACCAGGAAGGATATTAAGTTTCAAACGTTTCATAAACTCCAAGGAATTTGTCGTGTTTGAAACTCTATTTTTCTCCAACGTAAATTCAGGTTTAGTAGCAATTGGAAATAGGATCTAATTGACCACACTAAAAAACCGTTTAGGTTAAACTAAATGTTGGTCTCAGAGACTGCATATGTTCAAAAATAATCTGCTATTCAGTTTTATGAGTGTTTAAGAACATTTTATATTGCAAAAAGATAAATTTTTATTTAGATTGTACTCGATTAAAGAGTTCATTTTCTTATTTTAAAATAAGAAAGGGGATCTGGAAAGCATTTTTTCCAAGTCAGTTATGCATGTCTTGGAGAAAAAACCATTTCCAGATTCTGCGGTTGCATTGCTTTAAATAGATATCGATTTATTTGATAGAAATTAATTGAGATTTTATTACGAAATGCTATATTTTGAAGATTTCAATTTTAAAACAATTGAAAGAATAGAATTTTCAACAGATTTATTGGTTACTCTCTTTTCTTTCATTATATTTACTTATATAAGAATTACGCTGAAAGTCTCTGCAATATTTATATTCACAAGCATAACTGAATTCAAATTATTTATTTATTTATTTTTCCTTTTTCTCTTCAATAGAGTTTCGGGAGATATATATATATATATATATATCTACGTCGCACTATAAAGCTGCAAGAAGGCTTTGGTGATGGACCTCGTAATTTTGAACCATGGTCAAGTGACGAGAACGACACCTGAGCTGACACCCTCCTCTCCTAACTTCCACACCACATGAAAGGGAGGATGTTTGAGCCTCGACAGAATTAAGGAGCATCGACCCCCTACACGGTGGGTCTTCAGCGGTACTCATGACATGCTCGAACTCATGACACGCCGGCCACGAGTCCGTTACCTTGATCACTAGGCTACCACAGCCTAATGATCAAGGAAGGCCTAGTTTAAAGGAATTCGTTTTAAGGATTGCTCATCTAATAAAGCAATAATAAAACTTTGTAAGAAATCCTTTAGAATACGTCCTTACTTTATGCTTATTTCATAAAATATTTTCTTGTTAGAGTATTTCGTCGCTGCCATCTTCATCATATGATCGAGGTTTAAGCTACGATGTTCTTCCCCAAAAGCCAGCACGCAGCTTCAGAATGCGACGTTAAAAAAAATCAAATTAAGTTAAGGTATTTGATTGTGTTTGAAACCGTGGTTTTTTGAAAAACGTGTAGATGAATATTTT
>BMAV01007074.1:238526-251186 GCA_019973955.1 Trichonephila inaurata madagascariensis
CGGAGCTCAGAAAAATCACTATCAAGCAAAAATCCTATTTTTGTGGTATTATTTTTTTTTAATATAATTTCCTCTGATCTGTGGGAAAACACACACATTCCAGAGATCCCTCACCATCAAACTTCATATAGATAGACTCTAAATGATTACCATTCCACTTTATTAAACCCACAACTTTTCCTTCGCTCTGAATTTCTGGTCCGTGTCTTTGTTGGCCTTAAAATATTCAGGAATGACGATTAAATCGGGCTGCGCTGTCACGGCCGAGAATTATCACATTCATATATACCTAAGCATTCTCCTATTAAATAGTTAATGACAATGTACTGGTGGAATTCTGACAGCCCTCATAATATTCGGGCGCTCTGTGAGGACACTCATTACCATTTCGATCAGTTAAATGTCCGGCAGAGTCACTCCATTATTGTTATTATCATCGAACTGGACTCGTGCTGTTTCCAGTGCTTTGATACCCTAATGACAGCTGTGAACTCAAACCGGCTTATTGACATTACCTTAGAATACCTTGATTTCGGAAGCCCTGGAGTCAGGAAGGGATATTAATAACCATGCAGGCCTTTAATGTTGCTGGTGATGTGGTTGTAGGGTCCTGTCTTTAATAAGCATGCACAATGCACCAAATAATATATTCATATTCAGTTATAAATGCTAAATTTACAACAGTACAAGGCATTAGATAAATTGATAAAAAAGTTACAATTAATTGGTAAAAGTTACATGCTTTAATTCATTTTTTCGGCTATATATTTTGTTAACAATAGTTATGGATTGGCTTTTGGTATTTTTGAATAACAATACATTACTTGAAATACGCAAGGGTTATCGATTCGATTGCGTCGTAGTTTACTATATGTATCACATGGTGAGGATAATGTTTCGGTTATTGTCAAACTCTCTGAATTTCACGAGTGAGTGAGTGCTTATTAAAGTCATAATACAAAGCAACACGAAAGCTATTGATGGCTGAAATCGTAATTTTGAGCCACATTTACATTACAAGGGGGACACCTGAATAGGTATCCTCATTCTCTAAACTTTTCACACCACACAAACAGGAGGACTTTCAGCTTCGACAGATTTTACGTGCATCAGCCGCTCTACACGGCGGATCTTTAGAGGCACAAAGGCTGGAACTCATGGCACCCTGGCCACGAGTCCATGACTACAACCACTCGGCTACCGAGGGCACTCTTTGAACTTCCATGTCTTGCCGTACGAAGACCTTAATACTCAGTCGAAAATAATAGTTGCCTGTATTCCTTGTAGGGTTCTTTAAAAGAATCAGGACTCAAATTAGGATTGGAAAGGCATTTCACCATCCATGGTTACATAACTGCTACCCAGAAGCGCACACAAGGTACTGAGAGGGGATCCCTGGGTCTGGACCCTTGATTTTTTTCGATTTATTATAATGCTATATATAGTACGTAAAATTGATTAAGTATTTGCAATTAATAATTAATTTTATAATGAATGCTAATTATTTATTCAATAATTAATTTTTTACTGTTTTTTGTTCCCCAAAATCCACAAAATCAAAAGAATATGTTTGGCGGCGTATTGAAGCATGATACGAAAATGGTGGACTTTTGACCCTGGATTCCCCCCCTTGAAAAATACCTTTTGCGCCACTGCTACGACCATTAGCATACAACGTTACAACAATCACTATGTAATCTGTAATAATAGACTGATATTTTTTTTAAATTTATCTATATTCCAAAGGAACACCATACATAAGTAAAAGATTTTAAGTAATATCCAAATTTTTGTAACCCATGGCATGTCATATAATAAGGCTCCTGAGTTGCATCCAATAACACAATGGGTGAACTTCACGTGATGTCATAGACACATGCTAAATGCAGTCACGTGTTTCTAGTAACCAGTTCATGCACTTCACTATTGCCAACAGTTGTTTTTACACACAGAAATTTTCTTCTAAAAGGTACATATTTGTCACACACAACAATATTAAAGCACATAGATTGAAAAAGAGTACGTGATTGAAAGGTACTCGCATAATTTTTTTTTACTTTGAAACATTTTTTAAGTAATCTTAATATTTGGAAATCTTTTCCTAACCTTTTCGAATATAAAATTGTGTATCTGGATTTCACAAAGTACAAGTTCGTGTTTAATATCAGCTTCGAATTCAACGAAAAATGTGTGATTATATTCATCATATGATAGTCTTGAATTTAGTCCATTGGATACTTATAACTTTGTTTTTCTTTCTTTTTCCTTTATTTTTCTTTTGTAAATATAATAGCAATTTTGAGATCAATATCAACTTACTAAAACTATTACTGGAATTATTTTTTTCAATAAAACTAGTGAATTTTATTATATTTCCATACAATACAGAATTCACTAAAATTTTTCCGGATTGAAAACTAGAATTTTTCTTATAACTTTAAAATAAAATTTTCCAAATAAGTAAGTTACCTTCTAACTTACTGAAATAAATTTTCATGTAGTTCATAAAACAAACATTCCGAAAACTCTATGCTTATTTTTAAAAGTTTAATGTATTTTAAAAAATACTTCGTTTTACCTAAGTTGAACTATACTATTTTTACAAAACGTCTTAACCTTTTTAAAATAAATGTAAAGATATGAAGTTACGAAACAAGCTATACCCCCACAATCTTATTGTTAGTATAATTTAAATACGCATTTTTTAAAATAATATTTGAATTTCTTATAGAACATTTAAAGAAGAGAATAAAAAAATTTGTGGCAGTAAACTTTTAATATAGAAAAAATCTCACATTTCTCTTTATATAACTATTCCAGACACATATGCTTAATGATGAAACTCATAAACTGAAAAAAACAACAACAACCGAATTATATATTGTAAAAAACTAGCATTTCACAAAAGTATTGAAAAATATTTTAATTAAATTTAATATTTATATTATTAGCATAGCACACACACATAGAAATAATTTTATTTCCCACTAGATGGATGTTTTTAAAGAAAGTCAACTTTTAAAACGCCAAAAATTACGCAGTTTTGGCCATACAAATACACTAAACATTAATTAAATTTGGGGGGAAACAAAATGTATACTGTGAATAAAATTTTAAAATATTTTGTTATAGCGGTCTAAGCGTGTGTTATCTTTCACACGCGGCTGCGGTGAATGGTCGTGAATTTTAAGCAGACGTTACTTTTGTTGAGCAAATTCACCAGATCCATTGTGTATAGGAGCTGATATGAGTGTTAAAAAGCCTTAGCTCTTTTTCTAGTGAGTGAGTGAATATTAACGCGTCGCACTGTTCAGCTACACGAGAGCTTTTGGCGACGGACCACATAATTTTGAACCATGGTCAAGTAACGTGGACGCGACACCTGAGCTAGTACCTCCTCTCCTAACTACCACACCAACGGGAGGACGTTTCAGCTTTCGACAGATTTAATATGCATCGCTGCCCTACACAGCGGGTCTTCAGTGGTCTGTTACCTTGACCATTAGGCAACCGCTGCCTCAAATTAAGAGGAAAAAGTATTAATAGGAAGTGGGGGCATAGATTGAAAAAATAAATTTAAAAAATTTTTTAATGTGTTTCCTTCTTATTTTATTTATTTATTTATTTTTACTTTTTTGTCTTTGGGTCTGCATGGTGCATTTGTATTGGATAAGTTTATTATTTCTAATGTATTTCTAAGAATGTTGGAATAGTATGTATTTTTTTTTCTCTCATTCTCTTACCCTTTATAGCCTAGTACCACTGAAGATCCACCGTGTATAGAAGCGATGCAAGTTAAATCTGTCGAGAGCTGAAACGTCCTCCCATTGGTGTGGTGTGGTATTTAAGAGAGGGAGGTACCAGCTCAGGTGTTATCCTCATCACTTGAACATAATTCAAAATTACGAGGTCCGTCGCCGAAAGCCCTCGAGTAGCTGAACAGTGTGACGTTAATATTCACTCACTCACTTACCCTTTATGTGTTTTCTTTTTATTATTTTTAGCTTTTTATATTTGTATTATGTAATTACATATATATATATATATATATATATATCTAGCGGTTACATTTAATTCGTACGGTGTAAATTTACTGTGAGCTGCTATTAAAAATGTAAACTAAGATTTTATTCGATAAACACTAAACGGGAGGGTTTCCCCAGGAAATTGGTTTGTTGCTCTAAACCCTTTTCTGGTGATCTCGGCTAACTTGGACATTCAACCAACAGCCTTAGTGTCACTACAAGCTGTAATGCCAATAAGCACAAACACATAATTTAGTCATCGTTCATACAAAGATTTCAAAATCACATCCCAAAACAACTCCCAATCTCAAAAGCCGACAAAGAGTTTTCATAACAATACAAACCTAAGCTGAGAATCATTTTTACACACAATTTCCCTAATTAAAAATTGAAGTCTTTCAACCCCTGGAGCCATAGCAATGAGTCGTGTTTATCTGTTGAATAATTCTATTCCAGCACCCTTTCTCTATTTCTTAACTCCCCATAACACATTAAGATATCAATCTGGACAATTAAAAGCGACAAAAGAGAGTCAGAATTAAATCACAAGTTAGTAGGTCTATCTTTCCTGTCCATCTCTGAGAGTGGGAAATGGTGGAGAATGCATAATTAGGCATGGAGTACGTTATCTGGAACGAAAGAAGGAACAGTCGACGCTTTTTAATTCAATCGTCACAAGACAAACCCCGTTCTCTGTTAGTTATCGCTCATTATCGCCCAATCAAATGAGCTCTGAGCTACGCACCGAGACTGCTAATAATTCCTTTTCATTATTTCTAATTTTATAGGGAAAGGGAACTTGTAAGAGTTGAATGGGTTCACTCTCCTTTGGAAGAAAAACAGTTGTAGGCTTTTGTTAAAGTGGGGAAATGTAAATTAAGTTAGTGTGACGCTTTGAATGGTGTTGATTTAAATATATTTGGCTAGTGGCGATTACTGCGATATGTGTTATTGAAAACTGATGCACAAATATTTATACATTATTCTTCAAATATTTAGATGGATTGGTTGAAATCTCATAGATTGATTCCCCAATAGGCTAAATTCATAACGATGATATGATCCATGTGTTTTCCGTGAAATTCAAAGCTGACATCAAATTTGTACGTCTTCTTGTACTTTTAAAATACAGAAACAGTTTTTGATTTGATATAATTGACTAAACATACACACATAAATACTAAGATTCTTCAAAAAGTTTTCAAGAAGAAAAACAACCTTATACTGGTTTTGAATGCCAAGTACATTTTGTTTACCTATGTGAATTATTATTGTTAACTATCACACAAAGGGGGGAGGGGTCTGGGTCTTGACCTCCCCCATAGCCTTTAATTTTTTTTCAATCCGTCAAAATATTCAAAAATCGGGATCTATTATTAACAATTTATTTAATTAATTAATGCTAATTAATTATTCAATAATTTATTTTTTACTATTTTTTTTTTGTTCCCAAAAATCGCCAAAATCAACAGAATATATTAGGAGGCTTATTGAGGTATGATACGAGAATGGTGAACTTTTGACCCTGGACTCCCCCTTGAAAAGGTTTTGTGTGCGTCACTGTTGACGATTATGTACTTTTTAAAAGAAAATTTCTGTAAAAATCAGAAATTTGCAAAACTGAGATGATAGAACTTGTTGGCTCTAAATACATGATTACATTTATCATGTGATTATGACGTCATATGAATTTATAACCCATTGATGCGTGTTTTCGTATTGATAACTGTAGAGAAAAATTTGTGATGCCTTGAAGTTTTTTGAGAAGCAGTTTTCTTGTGTGCCTATAGCATATTCACCAATGGTATGAAAACTATCTCATTTTAAAACTTGTAAGAATTTGAAAACTTGAGAAATAATGTCTCAAGATAAATATTTTAAATAGGAATAGATACACACAAACTGACTCAATACAGAAATGTGCCTCTTTCTCTTTCTTCTTTAACAGCTTATTTTGATTTTATTATTCTTTTTCTTTAGACTATATTACTTTTAACTTGATCCGTTAAAGCATTTAAATTTTCTATTTACTTTTTCATCACATCAAAAGATGTAAAATAAATTTGAGCATATTCTAAAAATAAATGCGTCTGATCTTCACTTTATAAGCATGGCCCATTTTTTTTTATTAAGATGGAGACTCTGTCTTATAATAGCTTAACTTTTCATATCTCAAAAACAATTGAGATGGTTTAATGTTGTTGACAATAACCTAAGTTATAGTTCAGTCTTTTTACTAAAATTTTTAATATCTCCTCAAAATAATGATTAATTTTTATTTGCATTACTAAAAAATAGATATTTAAGAAGTATTTCATTTAAAACTTTTTAAATCTGATTTTCTTGGAATATCTTATATTCTGTAAAATATTTCTCTACTTTTACAAATTTAAAAGTTTTTTTTTACATTAAATATTATTTTTTTAGAATATTTTTCTTACATTTTCTTTTATTTTATCGGTTTAATAGAATAGATAATAATGTAATTTAATAAGATCTAAAAATTTTCTTACTTTAAAAAAAATCGATGCAAACATTTTGTTTTAATACAATTTACAATTTCAGCAAAAGTTAATTACTTTTTAATTTCTCTTATTTTATTCGCAAAATATTTTCTAATGCAAATTATAATTACTCACTCCTGGAAACAGACTGCAAAACTTATTGTTTTATTTTAAGACTGTGAATAAAACAGGTGTTTAATTTCATACAAACAAAAGGCAATCCTCATAATATCTCATTCGGAATCAGACATAGAAAAAAAAAGAAAACATCTTTCAGAGGATGAACAAAGTTGATTGAGTCAGAAGAAGTAGATGGATTCCTGGCTTGAAATCATGAGCATTAAGTTATATTGTTTCACTTAAACGATTTAAATACGTCAACATCCCCTTGCTAATCAGTTAACAAGGTCAAAAAAAGAAAGAAAAAACAAAAGAAAAGAAAAAAAAAAACCATTTTGTTCTTAGCTTTAACAGTGATATTAAAATGATACACAGACGATCTCTTTCTTTTTATTTTAATAATCCTTCGATGACGATTATTAACCTTACCCAACCGTGATATTTCAAAAAATCCAACAGAGATGATTGTCTATTCACAGGATATCCGTTGAACAAGCGACTATTTTTTCTCTCTCTTTTTTTCTCTTTGCCCTCCCTAGATTCCCTCCCCCCAGAACCTTAGATACGCTAGATTGAGGTTAGTTAGCACGCGTATCCAAATATTGCGTGTTTGATACACCGCGCGATAGCCATAAAGGAACGTATCTTTTCGTATAAAGTGAACATGGCAAAGGTTATAGAAAACACGTTTGTTTGAACGACCGTTTTTTTAAATGCGTTTCTTAGCCGCCCCTCATCACTCATGTATTCAGTGTCGTTTCTTCCCCTCTCTTGTCGCTGTTTCCTTCTTTAATTCTTCTTCTTAAATTCATTCATTTATTCCTCGCGTGAACGACAAGCGTCATGGCGTGCTCAGCAGAGGAGAAGTTATTAGGTAATAAGTGTTGATAGATTGCCTTCGAATCCGTCGATGTAAATGAGAATTGGTCATGAAAATGAAGTGTTTATAGGTTTTTGCAGGCACATAAACCAGGGTGGCGATGCTCAACATGTGGAGAGAAATGAATTCGAGAACTGCGACAGGGTGTTCGAAAATTAAAAGGAACGACGCTCTTGTTCTGCTTGAGTTTTTTTCTTTCAATTCTAAATGCTTCTCATGTTGATGAAATTACCATATTTACTCGAATCCAAGCAATATCATTTTTCCAGTGTTTGTTTCACTGAAAATGAGGAGCAGTTTAGAATCGAAGGTAAAACATTTGTTGGTGGGAAGGGAATTGAATTTCCGCCCTTCCATCCCTCTATTCATTATTGTCTGCTCGTATTTAGGTATTTTTTTTGTATACGCTTTTTTTTAATCAGCTAAACATAAAAAATATCAGTAATAGCATCAAGACGACGAGTTCACTATGACGCAAGTAGGAAAAAGGAGGAATTTTTATAAGCAGAAAAAAACGGAAACAGAGCAACGACCACTGAAAATTCGATATACGGATGAAACAAATATACGTCGATGGCGTAAACTAAATTATATAATTTTTCTTTATATGAGTGTTCAACTGTCTTAAATAACTCCTTTACATTCTTAGAAAACATTTGTTAAAGAAAAATGTCGCACAAGAAACGCTTTGAATGACAAGGAAGACGGCACCGTGTGGGAAAATGGCGACGCTCGCACTCATTCCGAAGTCTGTTGTGACAATGGGAGTGACGAACTGTGACGTTTAGATTATATATAGGTTCCTGTATATAATTGAAAGTTTTTAATATACTGGTAGAATAAATTAACCTTTAACTTCTAATTATTTCTAATTAAATTTTTTTAAATTTCTAAAGTATCGATATTGATAAACCATTTACACGATTTTTTTTTTTCAAAAACGTGTAGAGAATTAGGGGTGTGGCTTAGAATCGATGGCGGCTTAGATTCGGACAAATACGGTATTTATTTACAAGTTATTTAAAAATTAAAACAAATTATTTCATTGTCTAAAAGAATACAATAAATATATATACCGTATATTCCAGCGTATCACGCAGCCGTGGAAGCCTTGTGGTTATAGTCACGAGTTCGTGGCTGACACGTCATGAGTTCGAACCTAGTGCCACTGAAGATCCGCCTTGCAGATGTCACCGATGCATGTTTAATCTTTCGAGGCTCAATTTCTTCCTGTTGGTGAAGGTGGTGTGGTAGTTAGGAGAGGTAGATGCTAGCTCAGGTGTCGTCCTCGTCACTTGACTAAGGTTCAAAATTACGAGGTCCTCGTGTTACATTATAATGTGATGTGTTAATGTTACTCTCACCCTCTCCCGCGAATTATACACATCTATGCTTTCAATTTTGACGTATATTTGCCGTGTATAAAGTGCACTCTTTTTTATGAATAAGCTTGAGATGTACCTGTAAAATGCTTTTAACTTTGAAATTTAGATATAGTGTGTGATGGATTGTAAAAACGTATAATAAATTTAAATCTGTTATAATTAAATATTATTCCAACAATGTAGTATATGTAACAATCTGGATGGAAAGGGATATGATCGTTTACTTATGAATCACAGTAACAGTGAAGCCGAAAAGACGAACAGAATTCGCGATATTGTGCCTGAAAATGTAACGGAAGATGAATTTAACGAATAAAAGGTACTTTTCATGATATCCATTAATAAAATTAATTTGTCATTTCTTTTAAATAAACTGTATTCAAGTATATGTAGAAATCTACATTTTTATTCTCATCTCAAACTGGTATATTCATCTTGTACTATCATTTTTATATCCGGCGTATAACATGTACCCATAAATTTCCATCTTACTTTTTGAGTAAAGAAAAAAGCGCATTACATGTTAAAATATATGGAATGTACTTAGAATACGAATGATTTCATTAAAAGAAATACATGCAATATACTTTTAAGCATTTTTCAATTTAATGTCTTATACCTAATATAGATTTTAAGAATAGAGGTAATTATCGAAAATATGAAATTTATTTCAAAGTATACATAAATAGAAAAGAAAAACTTTGTTTTTTTCGAAAAAGTGCATCTAGTAAAAAAAAATATCTCGATGGTATTAATGCATGTCTTAAAATTTATTGCAACATTAAATCTAAGGGAATTTAACATTTTTCCAATAAAGCATAAGTATTGTATCGCTTATCATATTCAACAAACTCTTATGCATCTCTTATCATATTCAACAAACTCTTATGCATCTCTTATATTCCTCCAATTGCATCTTTCCTCTTAAAAATAGAAATTATACATTCTTTAAAAGGTGTTTGAATATGTGTGTAAAATTTCTACCTTTTCTTTTTCCTTAAAATTTTAATTATTACTAGACACTGAAACACAACAAAGGATCTGGCCATTGAATACTATAATGAAAGCTATTTCTCATTTCTTAGAAGAAGCGATTATATATGAGAATTGAATAGTAATATCACCTTACTTCTCTATTTTATTATAATTGTAATTTTATGGATGATTGAATTTTTTCAATGAACTATTTTAGCCAAAAAGAATAATCTACTTTCTACAAGGGAAACAAACATCAATGTAAGCAATTTTTATTTTTAAAATATAGTCAAAGATTGATAATTTAATTATGTAACATGGTTCAATAATCGTCTAAAACAAGGAGTATTGGGTAGAAATAAAATTACTTTAAAAGGATTTGTAAAGTTTAGGGACTAATATATAATCTACTTGGACTAATATATAATAAATAAAGATCATTCCAGAAAGTTTAAAATTAATCATACGTAATGTGTGTTAGGAACGTGCGAAATCTTAAAATGTACTTGCATTGACGTCTGGGCATGCGTGTTTAAACAGTTACATGAAAGATTCCACCATTTTTCTTAATGCTATACCATAAGTAGCAAAAAAAGGATTTCAAAGCATTATTTAGTTACGACCCTTATTTGAACTAAGATTAATTTTTTATTAATTCCTTTTTATTCATTATTTAAAGTACTTTAAGATGAAAATAAGAAAATAATTACTTTTTCTTCGTTTTTCTAAAAATGTGATTTTTATTAATAACAAATGTTATTAATAAAACTATCAATTTCCTTTAGCATGTATTTCCCCCAAGTTACAACAATAAAAAAGAAACATGGATCAAAATTTACAAATTATTATTTCCTATTCATCAAAAAAAATTTTTAACAAAAAAATTGAGGAGTAATGTAAGATTATAAATACAGTAATCATATATATTATTATTTTATTGTGTAGTTTTAATAGTAGTTCAAGTTATTTATTATTTATTAAAAATCTAAGCAAAAAAACTACTAATTTTTATTATTCATTATTCTTTATTTAGATACGATCTTTATTTGTTCTACATCAATTGACAATAGTTTAACTAGATCTTTTTAATTGAGCATTTAATATGAATTGATGTATCTTTCATACTCTGTTATGATAGTTTATTATAAATAAATTATTTTACATTTATTATTTGTATTTTACTTCTTAAATTTTCTGTTAGTGACAACCTCATTACTCTGAATAATTAGTTTGCTTTTCCAACTCTTTTTTTATGCATACTTTTTTCTCCTACATACCTATGACAGCACTTACATAGGAAACAATGTATTTTGTATTAGCATTTACAAATTAAAATTTGTATTACATAAGTGGCAGTTATTAAAAACAACTGTCAATTAGATTGACACAAAAAAACCATTGTGTAAATGAGGAAAATAGACAATGTGCTATTTTCTTAACTATGAAATAATTGTTGAAATTAGGTCACTTTGAAAAATTAATTCTACACTAGATTTATTTGTTAATTGAAATAAACATGGAAATAAAAAAGAGCAATATTAATGTAAAGTGAAGTATACTATATTTATATACATAGAAAAATATCTAGTTTGAAAATAGAAGTAAATTTGTTCTTACTTTTTTTTTACATAAACCAATAAATGTGTACCTGTGCGTGTTCATATTTTATATCATGAAAATAAATATTGCTCACATTTCCTACATTTACAAATTTTAACAATGCATTAATATATTATTACGTAGGAGTATTTAAAGGAGAATATATAATTTTAGATACACATTTTCCACATTAAGAGTAGTTTCAAGTATGATATATGCTCCTGCATCATACCGCGTGTTTGAAAACTATAGGTGCGCTTTTAAATATTAATTACAAATAAACATGCAATCACGTTTACATATTAAATTACGGTTTTTGTATTCCATAAAAAAAAATACCAATTTCTTTGCAATACCTTATTGCACGATTTCAATGTTTGCTCTAATATTTGCTCGTAACACATCGAGTCTGTACGATATTTCTAGCCACATTTTATCAGATATTGCAGGATCAACTTTCTTAAAGTCAGCAGTGAATTGATATTTATATTCATCAGTGTCACTAACTAAAGACTGGTTGTACAATTTTTTTTCACGTATTTTCTCAAGTAGTCCAAAAGTGTTATGTCTAGAAATGTAGGTGACCATGGTGTTGGACTTCATCTTCCCATCCACTGCCCGGGGAACCTTTCATCTAGAGCAGTGATTCCCAAAGTTGTCTATATAGACCCCCAGGAGTCTATGACGACCTGCAAGGGGTCCACGTCAGCGAAAAAATAATTTAGGGGCCCATGAGGTGTAAATGGGGTTCTATGATGGTGGCTCTCATGATTTTAGTTTTAAAAGAAAACTTAGTCACGTGGAAAACAGATTTTATCTATTAATAGATTTATTTACTAATTATAATAAGGTTAATTTGTAGTTACAAGGTGACAGCAAAGTTTTATTAAAGACAAAGACCATGTCTGCAATTTTGGCTTTAAAAAAACATACCTGTTATTTATCACGAATTGTGGAATATCGTAAGAAAATTTTCAATTACTTTCGTGGTTTACTTTAATTTAGTGGTTGCCAATCTCCAAAACAAAAAAAGAAAGAGGGGAAATAAGTTCTAAACACTACTAACCGAGGAGATTTAGGGTTAAACCCGAAACAATTCATTCCAAATGTTGAAAAATTGTTATTGAAGCACCAGATTTATTCCTCTCTTTAAAAGCATTTGTTTGTTGCTC
>BMAV01007074.1:264001-278067 GCA_019973955.1 Trichonephila inaurata madagascariensis
AATCAAAGCTTGTTTGAGTGTGCTGAATCGTTTACAAAGCAAGAGCTTAGACATGCCATTACGCCGTTTTCGAAGACAATATGAGCAGCTGTCGCAGTTTCAGAGGAGGGAGAATCATCGGCATGATGGAAAATGGCTGGCCATCTAGGCGAGTAGCTCGTCAATTAGGCCGCTCTGATTGTGTTGTGAGGAGGTGTTTGGACCAGTGGATCCGAGAGATGTCATTTACACTAAGACCAGGCTCAGGACGCTCTCGACAGACCAGTCGTCGAGAAGACCGTCACATCGTAAGAAATGCACGCGTACAGCCAAATGTTTCATCGGCCGCCATCCAGGCACAGGTAGCGCCTTCACTAGGGGCCCTGTGTCTTCTCGAACCATACGTAGGTGCCTGGCCGAAGGACATTTGGGATCGCGGCACCCATTACGTGTGCTGCCTTTGACGCCCACCCATCGAAGCCTCCGCTTGGAGTGGTGCCGCGAACGAGGAAACTGGACTGCAGTGAAATAGAAGCAGTTCGTCTTTAGCGACAAATCCAGATTCAATCTCATCAGTGATGACAATCGCGTTCGTGTGTGGAGACCCCGTAGTGAACGGCTCAAACCTTCCTTTGCTTTACAGCGACACACCACTCCCACAGCAGCTGGTGGGATGGTATGGAGTGACATTGCCTACAATACACGGTCACCCCTAGTACTGATCCATGGCACCATGACAGTCCAGCGGTATGTATGTTCATGACATCCTACAAACCACCTATGTTGCCACTCATGCAACGGCTTACAGGAGCCCTTTTTAAACAAGGCAAGGGTGTCACAAGGTTGTCTCTGCACTGTTACTACCCTTTCTTGTCCTGCCCGATCCTCAGATTTGTCTCCAATCGAGCACATCTGTCTTCAATTGGGATGGCGAGTTAGGCATCAACAGGGGGCAAAGGAGTTAGAGAGTTAGGCAAACAGGGTATTAAATCCTCTGTTCTTTTCCCTTTTTCTGTGAAATAAATGATTCTTTTTCTTTGATTTTCTAATCATTTACTTATATTAAAGTAGTCATTACGTATGTAAAATTTCATTTCATTTTTAGGACTCCTTTTTGGTGCGCTAATTATTTGTCCACGAGTGTATGTATTCTTAAGTAGTATAAAAGGTTAAAAATCTGAGAGAACTACTAAGACACACGCACACACACATAGTAATTGTCCATCTCTTCACAAAAACATTTTCAAAATTTTTATCATTAATTAAATTCGTATTAAATCTGAAATATAGTAAGTTATAATCTTATTCAAATTTTTTATATATCTAAATGAACGTCACCCAGACATTTTGGATTTTCAGATGCAATTGTAATCACATAAAATGTCTGCGTTCTTACTCAAATTTTGTCTATTGCATTTATTTGAATACGATAAAATGCAAGTTCCCCCATTAGCAAAAAATTTTGAATCTTCATGTAAAATTATATTCTTCCTCAGATTTCTGAAAGTATTTTTATATCTCATTTTGGTGATTCCTTTGCGAGGTTCCTGATTCTTCGTCGGGTTCACCTCTGAACAAAACACAGTCATGCGCACTCGGCCTTAGAGGCCACCATGTTATAACTTCTATGTTAACTTCCCATCTCCCCCTAATAAATTTTAATTCAAAATATCAGTAAAGGAAAGCAAATACACCAAATTAAACTAAAAAGAACCGTTTGATGAACAAAATGAAGTTGTAACTAAAGCAACCAAAATTGCTAATCTGACACAAAATGCTTTTGCTGTTCTCTCAGGCCAGCTGCGCCCAACGGTTAAAACTACATACAAATATGTGACCGTTAAAGATTCTAATTGTAATTTTTAAAAGATCTTTTTTTTATATATAGCTAGAACTGTCTTATTTAAAAATTCAAACACAAAAACGCTTTTTTCAATTCCTACTATGAGTTCACACTCTCCCTTTATATATCTTGTTTAAATATTCAGTCAATAATAAAATACTTTATATTCATCCACTCAAGTTCAAATACATTTTTTAAACTTGTAATGGATGACACGATGTTAATACGGTTTTTTCAAATATTAATTCATTAATTAAATTTAATTAATTAATTTTAGTTTTATGTGGGAGAAAAAAATTTGTCAATTAATATTGTGATTTTGTCATATGTACATACATATTTTTTATAAATTGTAATTATTTCATAAAAGGTAACTAAGATAAAAATTTCTTTTGTTGACCTACGTAGGGATTGACTTAATTTCTTATATTACTTGTTTATACTTATTTGTGTAATATGTACGTGTATTAATATGTACTATTGTGAAAAAAAACCTCTTTAGTCAATGAGCAACCCGTTTAATCGGTTTCTAAACTTTTTTTCTACAGCAAGCATGAAAAGAGAAAGAATGAAAAATGAGGGATTATTTAAGTAAATAATACGATTAACAATCAGAACTACAACACGACCTCTACCAGGAGTTCTTTGAACTTCCTGTTAACTACTGAATGGCTCGGTTTCTGAAGAGCAACATTCGGTAGTCCCCGCGAACAAACAGTCGCAGTCACGACACCGTTTTTTTGCAGCGAAAACATGGTAACCGAAACTACCTGCGGTAGATCCAAAATTCACTCATCACGAACATTCACTTATCAGCTCCACTCATCTCGTCAGAGGCAGGAAATTCGCACAAATGTCTCACGCGCTCGCCCCTCCCCACAGAGAATCAGCCGATTGGAAAACAAACCCCTTTTTAAAAGACCTTCAGTAACATTGTTCATTTTCGTGTTCAAGACAACGGTTTCCGCTCAGAGTAATTTTTTAACGACAGGTTGTGAAACTTTGTACAAGTTCACTTTTTTTTATCTTCAGGCGTAAGGATTACTTATTTATTCTTAATATCTCTTAACCGTAATTTGAATTATAGATGAGTATTTAAAATTTAATTTCAAGGATTATATTCATGCTTTATAGCTCTCTTTCTCTTTGTGTTTCTTTTTTTTCTATTTTAAATTAATATTTGTGCAAAATTTGAATCTTTTTTTGTTGTTGTTTGTTTATAATATCTAATTCATAAATCCGAATCCCTCTTTCGAAACACGTCTCATTTTATCTTTTTCTAAAGGACCAAAAGCATTATTTTGATAGATTTTCAGTGATTCCTCTTTAAAAAGATTAGACCTTGAATTTTCGAAAGATTTATTGGTGATTCCTGGTAAAAAAAACATCATAATGGCACCTTACAAAGTTGTTTAAATTTTTCCCTAAACATTTTGTTGTAATTTCTAGAAATAATTAATAATTCCCTTCGCTTGAATACGTGATTTTTCTTTTTATATTGTGTTCTTCTCTTGTATATTTAGTGTAAAAATTTGAATAATCCCCCCCTGTTGTATTTTTGTTCTTGAGCAAAGCGCAAGCTCGAAATAACTCTGTATATGTTAAAATGAAATAAATGATGTGAGATATATTATAAGATGCTTTTTGTTTTAATACTAAGACTATTTATCACATTTAACCGAAATGGATATTTCTCACTGATCTGTTATATATGTATATATTGACCTCCAAAAGTTAAGGCACATGTAAGAAGTTGGTAAAATTAAAAGTTATAACATATTAATAATAATGTTGAACTTTAAGAAAACGTGTATAAAAACGATAACCTCAATTTTTATTTTATAGAAATTGATTGTTTTATAGGAGGAACCGAAAATATGCACAAAAGAAACTTGAAATTCCATGGGCACGTTTTAGTCATAATAAATGATCTTCAATCGTTATTGGTAATTATGATCACAATATCCAGGAGAATTTGGTAACATGTAGTACGATCCAAAAATTCGGGAACTGCTGCCATTGCTGACGACGAGAGCAAATACCTAAAGTTAAACCCCTTGAAATGGATTCTCCCAACCCTCCCCTACATGGCCAGGTAGGTTTAGTTCATGTCATGTGACCGAACCACACGCGCAGCTGTTATTTTCCGAAGCTATGTAAGAAAGATGGCTTTTCTTGAGAAGCGTTGAGCATTAAATTCGCTTAGCATGCTTAGGTAAAATACCAATGAAATCTTGGAAAATGCTAAGTAAGGTGCATGGGGAATCTACCATGTCGAGATCCAAGGTTTACCAATGGCATCGGCGTTTTAAAAAGGGCCGATAATCCATTGAAGACGAGGAACACGCTGGACGACCGACTTCACAGTGTCGCAATGGCGCCCGAATCATCTATATAACGCTGGGTTAGGTAATGCAGGAGGGAATGGAAATTTAGAGAAAGCTCAGTTCGGAACAGATAGAGTGTGGATCGACGGCTTAGAATCAAGACGCCCACCTCGCTAATCTATACAAGGTACATACCATTGTACTACCCTAGGAGAAAGTTTTGGATTAACCTGGACATTGAGTATTCAACCAAGATAGGGAGGATATATTCTGAACGCTAGTATATTATTGAAACGAGATTAGGCAGTTCTAATATATTTATATTGATAAGTGATCTAATTGCGCGATCTGAGTTAGTTAAAACTGCGTACTTTGGTTTATTCTCACTTAATATAAGTTTGTTCGATATCTAAGTAATTAAAGTTAAATTCTTAATAAAAGTCATATTAAGAATTATAGAATGTCTCATCATTCCGAGAGATAATCCCACACCGCTAACTTACGCGGAAACCCCACGACATAGCTATCGAACGATGGCTATGTCGCAACAGAACGCGGAAAATGTCGTGTTGGTGTCTGAATGTGTTCAAAAGGATCGTCGTTACACATTTGTACAAACCGCTAAAGATACACGCTTCTCAAAGACGTCGTTTGAGGGAACCCATTCGTCGTAAACGACCTCAGTTCTGACGGAGTGACGACAGGCATCTTCTGTATGACAATGTACCAGCACATTGATCCTAATTGGAAAAAGAGTTCCTTGCCAAAACTCGCACTAACGGGCTTTGATACCCCCTATTCACCAGACCTAACCCCGTGTAATTTTTACCTGTTCCCATCAATGAGAAAACATTTACAAGGGCGCCGTTTTGTGTTATCAGATGAGGTGAAAGTAGCGTCGCAGGAAGCCTTACGGGAGGTTGCGAAAAGTGGCTTCCAGCTGTGCTTTCAGAAGTTATACGAACGCTGGCAGAAACATACCGTCGACCAAGGGGACTACTTTGAAGGTGGATGAGCTTCGGTACTGTGAACTATTCAGGGTAACGTTTTCTACATCTTGTCCCCTAACATTTGGATCATACTATGTATGTGTAGAATTTATTTACACGATTCTTTAAGGAGGTGGTCAGTCAGTAGAAATGAAAGTAAGTAGTTACAAGTTGATGCTGCTAGAAGTCTCAATGTATTCCGTAGTGGGGTCCAACAACTGTGAAATCACTTTAAAGTGAAGTAATCCGTGCAAAAGACATGTTGTAAGACGACAACGAGTTACAATATCTCTACGGAATATCTTCTTTTTAATCACTTTTGGCCAGAAAAAGGAGACACACTACTCTGTCTTGGGTCTTTGCGGGTCATTTTGTCGCATCAGGGGGAAAAAATCCCTAATACAACAATTCATTACCCTTGGGGAGTCTTAAAAAAATTTATTCAAATGGGAGTTTATATTAAAGCAACGGATCTCATAATTTTGAATACGCTCAACTAAGGAGGATGACACCGGAGTCGATTCCAAACTCTCTAAGCTTCCACACCACGCAAACTGATCCCCAACAGATTTAAAGGGCATTAGCACCTCTATACGGCGGATCATCTTTGATGGTATTAAGACTCGAGTTCAAGACTCAACAGAGTGAGTATGAGAGTTATATTAAAGTCTCACTATAAGCAACACGAGAACCTCTGGTGACGGATCTCGTAATTTTGAACCTGGTTCAAGTAACGAGGATGATACCTGGGCATGAACCCTTTCTCACAAAACTACCACACCACGTCAACCAGAGGACATTGAGCCTCGGCAGATTTCACGTGCATTGGCTTCTCTATACAGTGGATCTTCAGTGACGCCTGTACTGGAACCGCAGGCACTCCGGCCATGAGTTCCTGACTGTAACCACTAGGCTTCCACGACCACAAGATTCAAGAGAAACAACGCCGGCTAAGAGTTTGAGACCATGACTAATCGGCACAACCACAGTCACGAGGAATTCTCAGATAGAAACATAAACGCGAACAGAAAATAAGTCTGAAGAATCCCGAGAAATTATGAATAAAATTAAAGCACCTCCTCTATCTGGAAAAGGATATTTTAAAACACATTTAGAAAGTGGAATCTAATCGCCTGCCCATTGCCGCCAGCCAACCATCAGCGTGAGGACAGAAGGATAGCGAAAATTAAGATGGGACATAATTCGGGGCATCACGATTAAAGACATTAGGCTCCCGGTCGGGCAGTTTACAGGGCAGTAAAATGCATGCGGCAGATGATTTCCTTGATCCCTTACTTAAGGATCGAGGCCATTTATGGCTAACCCTGGCAGGATTAAGTGCTCATCCAAAGTCCATAAAACCCCAGTGCTTCCTACTCGTCACCAGCACATTCCTCGCGTGGTCGTTAAGAGGAAAGTGGGAAAGGGTGATTCGTCATTCCTTGATGAAAAACCTCATCAGCCAGCCCAGGGCTATCAAACGGACTTTTTCTCTTCTTTTTTCTCTTTCCCCATCCAGTTGCACGTCATTTCCACGGCTGTTCTTGATGATCTAGCTTGTATGTGGAGAACATAAGTGTAGATACTAAGTAAACTGTGTGTGTGTGATATACTTGTATTAATCGATAAAACATATATATTGTATCGATTAATTAGAACATAAATTAACCGAAATTGTAGTTATTAATTATAACAAAAATTGCGATTCTTTGGGGTTTTTTTTATGATTTTACAATGATTTTTTCACCAAATTTCTTTTCAGATGAATAAAATTTCAGATATCATTTTGTTTAATGTTAGAAAAAAATCCTCAAGAATTTCCCTATAATAGGAATTTTTCAAATAATTTTGGAATGTTTTTAATTTTTATTTATTTATTTTTGTACTTTCACACGTGCATAAAATGGTATGGCTTCTATGATTGTGTCGTAGAAAAAATAAAGTGATATATTAAATATTATTTTAATTCTACTTGGTTGAAAGATAAATCAATAATACTAATAAGTTAAAGAGTTGAATGAGAAATAATTGACATTTATATATTAACTAGCTGTTATCCGCCCGCTTCGCTGGGTATTTTATGTTCCTGTTTGAATATACTCCGTTTTTATTTATAAATTATTGATAGCTAAGTTCTAGAGCATTAAGAGTTCTAGACAATTTTTAGCGGATCTCCCCTCAACAAAATAAACAAACTTTTCAAATTTCAGGTCTAAAGATAATAGTTCGAAAAAGGAAATTTATTTGTTAGTAATCCCTGTACTCATTTTGAGAGTCGATTGTTGTAAATCCCATTCGTAGTGGATTTTTTCAACGAAAGAAACATGCGTGACAAATTTCATTACGGTAGGTCAAGTAGTTCGAAAACGAGATTTTTTTTTGTATCTATACACACCAGTAACTCTCCACTCACCCCCCATATAAAGAAATATATTTCCGTAAGATCCACTAAGAGCGGATCTCTAATAACCAAAATAAGCATGCTTACCAAATTTCAAATATACGAGTCTGACAGTTCAAAAATAAGAATTTGTATCTATAACAACACCCTTTAACCCCTCGCAACCACCCTTGGGGGACGGTTTTTGCAAAACCTGTTCTTAGAAGATCTGTACTCCTTGAAAGGAACATGTCTACCAGATTCCGAGTCTGTAAGTCTAATAATTCCGAAGATATCACGATGAGTCAGTGAATTTCTTTTCTCATTTATATATAGAATAAAAGATAACAGAGAGTCATGTGTTTACATTAACTACTTTTAATAATATATAAACATGGGAAACTTTTAATTTCGCTTGCATATATATTTGCTGACAAGAACTATTTGTAATTTACATATGTTGGAACACAGCTAGAACCTAAGAACACATTGAGTAATTTTAATTATTTCATTCCCTGAAGCATTTAATCAGGTTACTGCAGTATTTATTCTAATTGCATCATTTAAAATTTAATGTGTGTGACATAACTTTGTTATTTAAACTACTATCTTATAACGCGTTGCTTTGTGAGGGGTCATATTTCTATGGTTATAATTGCTATTATGTTTTAACGTTTTAAAAGTAATTTTCCAAAAGCTGTTATGAAAATAAAGTACCTATATTTTTCAAAGATAATTATTAAACCTGTGTTACGAACGTTATTTATAGAAAATTGCTTTAAAGAATTCGAAGAGAGAACAGTTTTCATTCTTATTAAGCTTAGCTGAACTAACATCAAAACATTGCAACTAGTCTGATACCAAAAAACGGATTGTTGCCAATGCGGTAAACTGAAGAAGATTACAAAGAAATTACTTCTGGATTTACAATTATAAATATTAATACAATTAGTTTACATAAAATATAAAATATAGTAAACTACAAATGCCTAAATATAAAATTAGGAAATTCATCTTAAAAAGAATTTATTTTTCAAATTATATGCTTTATAATTTTATTACATTTCTGATTGTTTATTGACTACTTTTCAAATTATAATGTTCTATAATTTTATTACATTTTTGTTTGTTTATTAATTCGCTTGGCTTGAGCAGCCATTAGTTGGTAACAAGTTGAATAATATTTTTCTCAACACCTGCAATAAATCTATTTAAAACTATTACACTTTTTGCAGGTATTGTACATATTTATAGAAAATGTGCAGATATGTATGTTTTTTTTTTTCATTAAAATAAATGATTGATGTCAAGCTTATTAAATCAAAGAAATTGTTTTCATGCATTTTTTCGCTGTCGCAAGCTTTAAATAGTATATTTATCATCATTGTAAATGTTATCAATACAAGAAACCACATGTTTTTAAATAGTATAATTTTCATTTAAAGGTTTCCAACAGGAAATAGGTGCCATCAAATGTATTGGCAAATTATTTCTGCTACATAAAACTGAAATTTAAATGCTCTAGAGAAAGCATTAAGAGTTCATCATCCTCAGATCTGCCAAAAAATATTCATCTATCTCTAATCCTACTGAGCACAATCTCGACATTCAACAATAATGGATAATAACAATCCCTTACACGAAATCCTCTGTCAGAAAAACAGAACTCGAGAAGTGCCGATTTGCACGACAATTTACCATCGCGCACGCTGGACTCACTGCCACTGAAACGAGAAAAGAAAATTGCCTGCCGTCCCCGATCATTCCGAAGACCGCGTCAACGTTGCAATATCAGAATACTTAACGTAATGACAATGTTTCAGATTTCAACACTTGAGTGACTTTTTTCACTTTATCCCTCGGTCATAATTGATTGCAAACATTTCTTGAAACAACTTCTCTTGTCGACGAATCTACTTTGCGAAGCAATGACTAGGGACGAACCAAACTCTTTATTTCTAGGCATTAGGAGGCGTTTTATGAGCTTTCAATTCACCTCGTTGAAAAGAAACAGATTCGAAGCGTAGGTCAACAGAGCATGCAGAAGATTCCTCAGAATTGTACGCTTGTTTCTCCCTCTTTATGTTTATATTTTTTCCTCCTAAAAATAATAATAAAAAAAAACATTCTTTTCTTCCCCTTGTATGTGTGTGTCGTCTTATTTATTTTTTAACCGGATCCAGTAAAAACGACACGCATTGTTGATTTATGAACTAAAACACTTTGGCGTGCTACGAAAGCATGAAGCATGCGATGACAAACTGCAGTTACGTCTTTCAAAATCCGCTCAAACGTAATCCCTATTTAGGGAAGATTTCGTTTCTTTAAATATAAAAAGTTCGCAGGGAATGACTGTGCAAAATGTTCGACCGTGGTCACCTGATTACTGAATTGAGCGGTCATGCCTCTTTGTTATTGTCTGGTGGAATTGAATAATCCCCAGTTTGACGTGCTTCGATACATCATTTGCGGGGATTTTTTAGAAAGTTAACATTCTAGTTTAGTTGTTAGAAAGGCAGTTTTTAGCAGTTTTTGATTTTTACAAGCTTCCTGGATTAAGGGAACATCGTGGCTTCTTGTTTTTAGAAACAAGTGAAGGGGAACTAATAAGCAAAGAACGTGAGAATTTGATTTAGAAGGAAACAGACTCATTTGAAGAAGCTTATTATGTGTTGTAGAATATTATACTCATAAATAAATAATTTAAATAGTTATATTCTTTCAAAATGTGTTTGTTAATTAAAGTCTCAACACTTTCGATGCCTATTTAAATAAGTAATGAAGAAATATGAAAGTCAGGGAGGTAAATTGACAGTTTAAAATCTATTTAAATAAGAAATGAAGAAATGTGAAAGTCAGGGGGATAAATAAATTGACAAAGAATTTGAAACTATTAACTATATTATTTCAGTTAGTTTTGAATTTATTAAAAACTAACTGAAAGAAAATAAAAACACATACACTATATATCTTTGTTATCTGAAGATTCAGATACTTTTTTTACGCATTGTTCTATTTACTTAGTAAAATTTCTTAGACTCTAATAATACTAGAAAAAAATTATAAGGCTGTTCACACTGATTACAAGCCAACAAATTACAGATTACAGACCAGCAGACTTTAGCAATTCAAAAATTTCCCCTTGTTTTCGATTATTTGTATCCTTTTGGATGCCATAATATGTCACATATTTTTGGAGAGTCTCCCTTTGTGTAGCATTTTATTTTTATAAATGCTTCTTTTAGTTCCCATTAATTAACATAGACTTGCCAGTACTATAAATGTCGCGTACGATTAACACCTATAAGTATTCCCCCGAGTTGAAATATGAGTTTTCGATGGTCACTCCAGTAGATTTACGTTATTTGCTACGAATTACGGTACTTTAGATGACGACACATAAATGGAGACATTGTCTTGTTGGAGGAAATATTTACCATATGTCATAATTACTGCTACATATAGCAAATATTCTGTCAGAATATACTGATAAGCTTACAAATTTACTCTTGTTGAGATAAGAAAATTGGGGTTGTTATTTTGACATCGAATCCATCGTAAGCTGTTACACTACATCCACCAAATTTGCATTTCTATTCCTGGATGTCTCCAAAAACTTCAATACTCATCAGGGCTCAGCTTAAAGCAGGTATGATCTCTAAAAAAACCCAATTTCTTCTAGTCCAGGAGATTATAGATCGAAAGTGCCCACCACCTCTGCCAACGCGCTTGATGATGGGCAAAAATACGGGGTAGTCAACACTTCAACTTCTGTGACCACAGCTTGTGTTCGCTTCGCTCGTCTATAGGCAACCATGGCAATAACTGATGTCTCCTCTACACGTTGGATTATTGAAAAGGACTCATTAGGAGCTGTGAGAGCTGATAGAAAGGTCTATTTGTCCTTACATTCTGTCACCGGTTCCCCTGGTCGACCTCTACTTTCTTGATGACCTTCATGTATATAATCCACATATTTTTAACAACATCGTCAAAAGGTAGCATCTCTTCTACCATATTGTTTAGAGATTCTGTGATTTAACAACGCTACTTATTTTAGTCCTACTGCACATCTTCTCTTAAATATAGTGATATCTTTTCTTGCTGTTTGCGAACCAGTCCATCTCGATCAAATGCGCCACATACGTTTTAGCATTGAAATTATCTATATTTTATACATCATCTGAATAATGAGATGTAATGCTCTGGAGTTGTGTTATTGCTAAATCTGCAGAGAGTATGAGGAGGTTATACAGGATCCATTAGACTGTTGACTGGAAACACAACGTAAGAAGGGGATCCATTTAGATATCTTTACTAGTGAGATCCATACAAATCATTATGTTCTCATGAGATCTTGACACGTTTCACAGATGGAGATTTTTTTTATCTCTGAGAACGAGAGTCACTTGTAAGACTACTGGGAGCCTCTATCATATTTGAGGGCTACAACCATATCGGGTCTATTGCCTCCCTACATATGATGAGAGTAAGGCATCCTCCACACAACACTAAATTTTCAAATTTTTTGAGGAAGTATAATTCCTGATAGGTGAGGGTGGAAGTGGAGGGAGATGAAAGTTTACAGCCCTCCTTCGCTAGTTTGTTCGTTTTTTCCTTGTCGTTAAAGTCTACATGAGATGGTATTCACTGAAAATGAGCATTGTAGGGCAGTAATATAAGTTTCAATTTGTGTAGGATGGAAAGGCTGTTTTGGTCGTCAACAAGAAACCAGTTATTAAGGTGTTGAAGCGAACTATAAGGCTGTCGAGAAGAGAATCCAATACATAGACAACTTAAATATGAAACATACGCCAGAACAATAAATATATATCATAAAATTTATTACTTTGTGTATGTAAATGTATGTTTCACTTTTTGTTGATAAAAAAATGAAAAAAAGAACAAGGTGAAAGGCTTACCTTGTCAATGGAGGGCTGCCACGTCTTGAAGAAAACAAAGTCGAAAAAAAAACCAAATCTTGTGAACTTCTTTAAAGTTTTAATTGTTACCACACACACATAATACATTAGACTTTACACTCAATAAACACGGCACACACTAGACAAATAGCATTTCTATCAATAACAACTTGTACAAGATATTACGTAGTTTCTCTCTCTTTCTCTGTCTTTCTCCATCTGGGAGTTTCTTCTACGTGATTATTTATATATTTAATTATATCAGTTCCTTTAAGTGGTGACGCTGCTGGCGCGTTTTGGTTGGGAATCGCTTGGTTGGGAGTTTGAGACAATATGTATGACAAATTACTCATAAAGTATGTACTTGTGTAAATATATGTATGATACATATATATATAACTGCAGATTTTGCTATTAAACAATTATATTTCCTAACAATTGTTTTTTTCCCAAACAACAAAAAGTCAATCTACTTCAGAGACCATGAAATAAGAATCAATAAATTACCTCTGAACAAAAGTGTGATCTTGCTAAAAAGATATTTTTAATTAACTTCACATATTTTTACTTCGATGTTAAATTACGATGTAAAGAATAAATAACTCTCAACACATAAGCAATATAAGATATTTTAAGTTTTTTTTACAAATAAAAATAAAAAGGATAGTGTCATAATTTTTTATCCTGACTATGAGTATTGATTACGTCATTGATAAAACGAGATATATGCACACTAATTACAAAGACCTTCATAATCTAAAAAATAAGTGGAAAGGACTACTCTCTCTGAAATTTGAATACAGTTTTAACTGTGTGAGATAAAAAGGTTTTTTAAAAAAACGTGAAAATAAAATGTATTATAGATTTGGGAGTATTTGGTTCACACACACCTTAATAATTTTTTTAAGTTTATATCTTATAATTGATCATTAGAAATAGAAAAGATTAATTCATTGTATTTACGAATAAAACCTTCTTTGTAGCATGTTCCCAACTATAACATTTAAATTTACTTACAAATAGGGAAAAATATTAACTAAATCTTCTACAATGTCGGTCTTTGGAACTCTTCAATGTTTACCAATCACTTCATACTTACAGCCATTATACCAATCAATCCCCATCCATATCGCATATCCTACCTAGATAATCTCTCCTTGAGCATTAGTACCATAAATGCGTCTTGTTTTGTTGGTTTTGTGGTGGGATAGTTCATGAGAGACGTCAAACTACACTGTATATGACGTGCATGATTGGCATCAAAGGTAGGACCGACAGAAGTGGTTGTGGAAATCAGATATTACATGTCAAGTGACTATCTGGAACTGACAGGGTTCGAAGCAGGTGCGGGGTGAGGGTGAGGGGGTTCCACCAGTGCATGCACTGTCGAGCAGTTTCGCAGAAACAATAGGTCTCGACCAACGTAAATATGATAGTCATCGAAAGCTTGACGAATTACACCGATTTCGTCTGACGTTCTTTCCGAAATTAGCAAGATTTTGTTTCTTTTTCGTTTTTCTGCCTTGATGGATTACTGACAATTTATGTTTATCTCTGGGCGCATTTGACTTCAAAAGAATGCTTGGGAACACACTCGTCGCATTGGAGTGAGTAGCGAAACCGAAT
>BMAV01007074.1:291311-308160 GCA_019973955.1 Trichonephila inaurata madagascariensis
ATGTTGGCGAACATTAACAACCACTTGACGTTACTTTCCCCTCCCCGTTATCAAATTAGCAAGTTTAGTTATTTATTTATAATTATATATATATAATATTGTTATTTATTTATAATTATTATTATTTAATTATAATTTTATTATCTTATTTATTTATAACTATTTCTGTTTATTTATAGCTATTCTTATGTTTATTTATAGTTATGTATTACGCATTTTTATTTTTTTACAATTCGACGCTTATTCTTTTTAATAATTACTATTTAATTATATTATATGATTATTATTTCTAATAACCGTTACAAAATCGTACTATATGAATATTATATATACTTACGATAAAAAAAAATATTTTCAGATTATTATATGCTGCTTATAATACTATCATAAGAACATGTTACTTTTTATTACATAACATTATTATTCATTATTTATTGATTGATCTAGGTTATTATCAATCTCTTCCTATATCCTTTATTTGAAATACATTTCAATGTATTTCAAAACAATTCTTTTAAATTTTTGTGTATCATTATAAATTACCGCTAGGCCGCCATATTGGATTTCATTCCAGCAACAAGAAGCGCTGCTTGGCGTGATTCTTATCACGCAAAGCAGCACTTGGCGCAATTACCCCCCATTATTAAATTAGTTCCAAATTTTGTAGGGAACACATCATCATAAATGTCAGAAAAAGCAGCATTTTTTGAAGGTAAGTGAAATTATTTCCATTTTCAATTCCATAATTTTTGCAGCGATTTTCAGTTTCAAAACATTAAAATGCCATTTTTTACTTATTTTCCTTCCGTCATCTTAAATTTCGCACTCCGGCGTTGCGTGTTGTGATAGGGTTGCTACTCCAAAACACAACATGTAGAAACGCGCCAAATTGGCAATTTTTCAAAATTTGGCGGAGAGGCGGCCGATTCGACAATTACACCGAACAGTTCAATCTTAATTGTTTTGATTCATATGGTTATAAAATTTACAATTTTTTGCTCTTTTGGACATGTCATATTTTTCCTAGTTTCGGCGTATTTATCAATTTGGCGAGATAACACTTGGCGCGAGAGGCGGCCGATTCGACAAATCAACCAAACCAATTTGAAAGTAAAACATCATTTTCCCAATTTATGTCTTAAGTTCACATTCAATGACTAATGATCATTCTGTTATTTTTGGGGTGTAATAAACTATTTCAAGGAATATAGGAGAATTAGTTAAAGAAAATAAGTAACATTGTAAGTAATAACAGTAATAATAAGTAATAACAGTTCTTAAAAAATAAGTAACATTGATCCGCACAAAAACTTGCATGGAAATCTATTTATATTATACTCTGAACACAGATTTTAACTAAAATGCAGCTCAAGAAAGAAATTTAAAATTTACTTACTTCTTTTCACCAGGTCTTTGCTTGCGTTCTCGATCTGTTGTACTATTAGTATTTACCACCGGCGCCATTGATTTTTATTAACCACTTTTCAATTATTAAAATCACTAATCTTCAACAGATAAAATAGATAGTGAATACTAAAATATTCAATGTGATCATCAAAGAGAGATAGCTAAGCCAATCTTTGAAGAAGTAAAGTCTTATATTCACGAAACTTCATCCACAAAACAAAACAATATTGGTTTTGTATAATACGTACACTGAATCTGGAATTGCGAATCTTATAAGTTAATCCGAGTCCAATAATAAGTTTAAAAGTGCATCAGTTAACAGCAGCAAAATGGAAGAGTAAAACTAGTTTTAATAGATGGCAACAAATACAGGGAAAATATTTTTTTACTTGGGATATATTTAGCTGTTCATAAATACTACTTTCTAAATAATTCTTTAAAAAAAAAGAAAAGAATTGTTGTATGATCATAATAGTTATTGTTGACAATACAGCCAAATATTCTGATGTGGGTTGAATATACTAACTATATCAGAAAATAATGTTCTTTTAGTGTTAATTACTTGGCTTAACTAAAATCAGTGGCGCAACGGCCCATGAGGGCCAAGGCCTACTGCGCTCATCTCAGTACACGTGATCATTGAGAGCTGAGGTGCATGAACAGACGTTTTGGTCAGGTGGTCAGACTGAAGTGAAACTCCCATCGCTTAGTCCCCAAGCAAGCTTGACACTCACAGGGGCGACTCTAGGGCCGGACAAATCGGACCCCTGCCCGGGCCAGCAATTTTTAAGGGCGGCATTTGGATCGAATTTGAAAAATACTTTTTTTTATGTTACAAAAATTTTTACATACTTTCTAAATATTATTGTGTATGAATTTGGTATTTCATTAAACGTATCTTATTTCCTTATTTTGTGCTTTATATATTTAATATCAGTTTCCTTTTATGTTGAAACCTGAAATTTTCGAGGCGGGAGTATATGTTAAAAGATGGAATATATAGTGTTACGAATTTTGTGTAAATAGTGTCAATACTCTGTTTTTTTGAGTGTTTAATGCATTTAGATTACTCTATGTTATATTTATTTCATGTTAAAAATGTGCTACTCACAAGCAATGCCGCCCCTTACGTTATAATGGCGATTCAATGAGAACTTGGCGAAATATTGGTGGTAGAGCCAACTTGGCATCATTTTTGGCGACCCAGTTGGCGGCCAATTTGGCGTCATTGGCGACCATGTTGGCGAGTTCGGAACCCTCTGGAATCTTCTAGAAAGTAGTAGATCTCTCCACTAGTGTCACGTTCAATGACACGAGCTGTTATATTTCTGGAAGTTTCTGTCGCGTCTATAAGATGCTCGCCTGAACGGCGAGGAGTCTGGATTAAACCAGCGAATAGTGAGAATTGTTTTGACTAGCGATTAGCTCGGCTGTGCTTGTGAATAATCTTTTACTTACGTGTATTTTTTAAACACTGGTGATTGTGTTTGATTACTGTTGAAAGTGTAAAGACCTTCGGAGATTTACTGTGTGAATATTGCTGCTGAATCCTGTATTTAAGAGATTGGACTTTTGATAATAAATTCGCATCGTTCTTAAAGAACTGATTTTTTTTTTTGTGATTGTTTTTGCATAAAATCCACGAACCCTCGGATCTACGTAACAGTTTGGTGTCAGAAATGGGGTTTTATGCCAATAACAAGAGCGATGGATGAGCAATTGAAGGCACTGTTGGAAGCCATCAATGCTTTGAAAAACAGCCAAGAAGAGGCTAAAAATGAGTTGAAGGAAGAGACTAGAAGAGGCCAACAAGAAATGCGGAAAGGTCTGGATGATACTAAGAATGAGTTAAAGAAGAGAATGGAGAAAGGCCAAGCAGAGACTAAGCAAGAAATGCAGAGAGGCCTGGAAGACATGCAGAGAAGCCAAGAAGAAACTAAGAATGAGTTAAAGGAGGTCATGCAGAAAGGTCTGGAAAATGTGCAGAAGAGCCAAGAAGAGCTGAAGAATTCTCTAGAAAATAAAATCGACAATGTTGAAGAGAAAATCAATAGTGTGGAAGAGAAAATAGCTGTAAAAATGGAAGAAAAAATAGCAGTAGTTGAAGAGAAGATAGAGAAGAAAGTAGGGGAAGAAATAGAAAAGATTAAAGAGAAAGTTGAGGAGAGAATTGAAGGAGTGGCTGAAAATTTTAGCCTTATATCACAGCGTATGGAAGATCTAGAGAAGAAACTTTTAGCTGGCGGAAATGAGAACAAAAACAAGAGTGTGTCTGTCTTTCCACAGCCGGTGCTTGCTTCTCCAGTGCCTGTGACTGCCTCACCAGTGTCAGTGAAACTGTCAACCTATGACGGATTATTTCATTACTAAATTAATTATTTGCTAATTAAAAAGTACATCGTCTATTATTTTGGATAAAAATACATTTTAGAGACATTTTTAAGCTAACTATATGCAACGATTGATTGATTCATGAGAATCTGACATCTATTTTTTTTATTTTAGATTCTTATAGAAATGAATTATTATTAAGGTGACCATTTTTTTACAATAAAAAGGAGGACGAAAAATTTAAGAAAAAATGACAACTTGAATATACGAAACGTTTTATTAATTTAAACAAAAGTACGCGAAATACGCTTACATTCTTTTTAATTATTATCTTAAACGAGTATTTTTCCATTGAATGAATTTTTTTGTCAACATATCATTTTCTAATAAATCAGAAAATTCGGGCAAAAAATATGCTTCATATTGAATTTTACGGTAAGCATTATAGCTAAAATATTAACACTCAATTTTGATTTCTTACAAGTAATCACTTCACAAAAATCATTACCAACTGAAAAAAACTCTTTCAACTATATTAGTTCCAGGGCAGCACAATGTAAATTCGACAAGAATAATTACATTTTCATATGGAATGTGTTCATTTTTTAAATGGTTTAAGTAATTTCACCCATCTGTTACCAATTTCTCAGCATGTTGATTTTCCAATTGTTCTAATTTATTAGATTTTAAATATACATTCAGTCTTCTTTTTACTTCAAACAGACGATATTCATCGATATTAATATCAGGCATTTCTTTCGATAAAAACTCAACGTAATTTTCTATATCTGCACAATTCACTTGCGACAAAGTCAAAAAATACCATTGAAAACTGTTATTTCCTGTGATATTTGTTTCAGACCATTCTTCGACATTTTGGAAACATGTTTGATTCATCTCTGAATACAGATTAACAGATCAGTTTTAAAATATTGAAAAGGAGGGCACTTTTCGAGGAAGGACAGAACCTATAAAAGGAGGACTGTCCTCCCCAAAGGAGGACGATTGGTCACCTTACTATTATTAAAAAATGATGAAAGTTTTTTGTTTTACTCTTCGTATCAGAATAATTTTCTTTTTATTGCTTCACATTAATGATTTTTTACCCAATGCAATATTGTTTTTTATAAGTCATACATCGAAATTTGAAGCTATATCTTATCTGTGAGGGGGAGGGGAAAAGGGAACACAATAATTTTACTCTAAAAAAACCCCGTGTTAAGTTGGGCTATAGAGAGGAAAAGAAACCCGTCTTAAATCAAAAATATGTGGAATGGAACAAATTTCGAAAAAGGGAAATTCAATGACATAATTTTAGAAATTACTCACATTGTGCGTGTACAAACACACACAGAAATGATGGTGTCATGAGGGAAAGAGAAAGTTCATGCAACGCCGGGCCATGAAGCTAGTAAAGCTTATGTGCTGTGTACAATCTCAGAGGATACTCTGCCATGACTTGAATTCAGAAAACCATCAGAGGTACTTCGGTTCAATGCCGTTGTTATTCACAATCTCCAGACTAGTTAATCTTTTCATAGCCATGCTGGATATTCCCTGGTTTGATAAAAGACTTGTACGAATACTCTTAACGAAGTAGACTGTCCTAAATGATGACTTCTAATTATGTCTTCAGTCAGAACAAAAGTCTAAACAACGTAAGATCTCCCACTTCTAATGAAGCAAGATACTTCAATGACTCAAACAACATTTACGTCACACCTAATAACTAACTAAAATTAGATGGTCGCGGGCGCCGGCGCCGCGGGGCGCCTATCCCAGAAGGAAGGGAAGAAAAAGAAAAACCATATGTCGGAAGGATGTAAAATACCAAAATCTCACCCGGATGGTGAGGGATGAACGTGCCCGCGAGCACAACGTCCTAACGAAGCAGAACGCCGGTGGGGCGGAGGGGGAGAAGCGCAGGAAGGAAAACGGGACGGCCAGAGGCAGTAAATCAAGAAGGTGACAGTTCACCAAATGAACCCAAAAGGAATGATGCGTTGTAACGAGACTGCTTATGTTGTTAAGAGTGTGAAAAGAGTGGAATTGTCGTGTTATGGAGGGCGAAGCGGGTTTCTCCACTTCGTTGAAGAGTATGCATATTTAAATTTAGGATGAGGATAAGTAAACAGTCTCATCTAATACGTGTACTATAAATATAAGTGAAAATATTTTTAAAAAGTAGTAATTTTAAAGATAAAGTTTTATTTCGAAATAAAATGTTCATTTAGTCCAGCACAAACAGATGTATTTCAGTAATAATTCATTTCCCAAAGACGGTATTTCTGAGGCATCGTAATATTTATTTTATGAATTATTAAAATGAGCAAACAGAAGAAGAAGCTTATCAACAGCAGAAATATCGAAAAAAAAAACATAGAATAATCTATATACAGAAATATCAAAGTAACCTCATTCCTTTTTCAGAATATCTAAGCTATGAACAAAAAAATATAATTCTTTGATACATGTTATAGATACGGTTCTCTTTATGAAAACTGTGAACTCAATATAATTTATAATTATAAAAGTGAGAGAGAATTAAATTTTCTTTTTGGTCCATAAATTAGGTATTTCAAACAATAAACAAAGTCTTTTTGATTCGAAATGACAAAAAGATAAATATTTTTATTGGAGTCAATCTGTTATAGAATATAAATTTAGTAAATGAAATAAAAATTTAAAAATCAATGAAGTGAAACACTGCCGCAAGGGTCGCAGTAATCGAAAACAAAGAAATATTTTCAATCCAGCATTGATGCGATGTCTTTTTCAATCTATGGTTTATTTTCCTAATTTAAAAATGCTCTGTGATATGCATGCAGTAACCGCAAAAATGCAGACTTCCTCATATCTATCTTAATACATTTCAGATTATAATAATTATTTTTTATTATATGTGTGTTTTTCGGACTGAAGTTTTGTAATTATAATGTAGGTCTCGATTCCTTCTCCATTATAAATCAGAATTTAAAACGGTATATAATAACAAAGCATTGAAATTCTTTAAAACTTTACAATCTAATTTTAAAGTGTAGTGTATATTTTATGCGTAATGTAAAAATCATATTTCCTGACTCATGAAGAAAAACATGATTTGGCTCATATATGTCGCTAAATCGGAGCAAGAATTCCGATTAATTTTGAAAAAAATATTCCAGAGAAGTATTGGAGACGACTTCATATTTTATCAAGATAAGAGTCCAAACACACTGCTCTTAATGTATGTCTCTGATGTGTAACTGGTGGCCGCGGTAGTTTAGTGGTCAAGGTAACAGACTCATGGCCAGCGCGTCTTGACTTGTAGGGGAGCGCTGCACGTAAAATCTGATCAGAGCTCAAACGTCCTCCCGTTGGTGTGGTAGTTAGGAGAGAGGGGTGCTAGTTTAGGTGTCGTCCTTGTCACTTGACCGAGGTTCAAAATTAAGAGGTCCGTTGCCAAAAGTCCTTGAGTAGCTGAACACTGCGACGTTAATATTCACTCAAACACCGGTGCGTCCCCACGTTTTGAAAACACCACCTCAGTCACAACTGACTTAAATACTATAGAGAAGCGATACTCAACCTGCGAGCCACAAGTGGACCGGAATGGTCCATTGCACTAGTAAATTCAATTATTTAAGAAAAATGTGTTAAAAATTTTCTGAGAAATTCTGTCAGTCAAGCAATCCCATATATTAATTTTGCTATTGATGTGGTACTGCTAGGAATTACACACACAGGATAACTTTTGTTCTTTTTGTAAATGTAACAGTTAATGTTAAGAAATAACATTGAATAGCGACCATTTTATGGGGGAAACTAATTTTTAATTAACCTAAAGCAGTCATGGTGAACCTATGACCCATACAAGCTTTTTAACTAGCCACTATTAGTCTAAGAGCTATCAACGTTTTCGAGAAAGAATTTTAGAAAAGCTGTTTTTTTAATATTTCTTTCTTTATGTCCTTTCGAACATCGAGTGGGCTATCTGGCTGCCGGTAAACGTTGCGTTTATTACTGCGCATCATTCCTTTACATGTAAAAATGTTGATTTTTAAATAATTTTAGAAAGAAATTTTTCGTTTTCACTATATAAATTTAAAAGGTTATTAACAACATATATTTATTAATGCCAGACATTTTTGTTGTTGAAAATAATGTGCCAGATGCTATTTTGTATTAAAAAAAATCATTAATTTCAAACCATTTTAGAATGTCTGTAATTTTAATATTATTTTATTTATACATAAATAAGTACAAATTTAATTTGCCAGACATTAATTCGGTTGTTTACTTAACAGCCAGGCCGATTTATTGGTGTATTATACAGCGGTATTATGCCTGTCGTTAGAGAGAGACAGTGGCAAAGTAGGTAGGCGGAAGAGTGACCGATGCGTTGCTTCCTTTTTGGAATTCATACAACATACAGTGTCGTAAATACACTTTATCTACTGACATTTTTTCACTTTAAATATCATAAGTAAACGATGAACGGTATACAGGAGTTAAAAAAACAAAACAAATCCGAATGTCTGACTAGCCAGATGTTTTTTGTTTTTTTTTTACTTACAAGAAAAATCATCTGCCTATTTAAAATACGACAGAACTTTCCCTCCAACCCGATAGTTTAACTATTTTACGTACTAATCGATCATTGGCTGCTGGAGAAAGCGATAAGACATGTTAGCTGCGCATGATGACGTCAGTCCCAAGTCATATGTTTACGTTTGTCGTTTTTCATCGTTTTGAGTAAAATATTAATATCATTATGGCTAATAAAATGAAATGTACTTTTTGCAATGGCAAAAATTAAAAATTAATAGCTTTTGTAGAAGAAAAATTTAAAGAAATTTTAAGTGTACGTGTTAATTTTAACTTAAAATATAACAACATTAGCTTTCCGGAGGAAATAATTACTACCGATGTGGATATCACAGACAATGTTACAGTTCTTTTACAGCCTTAATGGCTAAATATCGTAATATAAGTGACAATAATTCTATTTCATTAACAAATCTTCCTTTTCCATCTAGTTCTACGCCTTTATTGCCAAATTCTCTAGTAGGTGTGAGTGAAGCAGTCGTATTTGATTATGGGAGCTCGAGTTTAGCAGAAGACATTCCTAGCACATCAAATTCTACTGCGTTGTCAAAAAATACTCCAATTGATGTGAGTGAGAGTGAAGATCGTGAATTAAGAAACACAAGTTTTGATAACAAAAGAATTTGCTTTTTCTGTGGAAGAGATCGAAAGCAAATTAAAGGTAAACAACAAAGTTTACATTCTTCCAATGAAGCCAAAGTGTATGACAAAATAACAGAATTGGTTACAAAATTCGAAATTCTAGAATTATTACAAACAATCTAATCAAGACAACACATAACAAACAATCTAATCTAATCAAGAATTATTACAATAATCTAAAAACCTCAAAGGCTCCAATTTTTTATCACCATTCGTGTGAAGTGGGATATTTCAATGACTACAAGAAAATAACTGTTAATACTTTACGCACCTCCTGGCATAGTGTACGAGATATTCATAAGGATATTTTTGATAAAATTGTGTCAGTAATTGAAGAAGATGTAGTTAAAAAAAAGAAATTATTTGTGATTAACTTCCCTTTGTGACATGTATAATAACGAATTACAAGAAGAGTTAATACATCAACCTGAAGCAGATATAAGTTTAATGACAAATCATCAACTTGAAGAAAAAATAGTAAAACAATTCAAGCAAATCAAGATTGTAATAAAAAAGAAAAGAAAAATTATTATGCATAAAAAAATAGTAACTTATTGGAACAAGATCTAAAAACACTTGAAGAGAATGATCTAATTGATAAAGTTGCTTTCATTCTATGAAGTACTATATTAAAAATGGATAAAACATTACCTGCTGTAATGAAGATGGAAGATTTAATTAATGGTGAGTATACTATTTCAGAAAAACTAGATCGCTTTTTCAAAGCATTAAGTGGAGGTAAAGATATTGAGATGGAGTTAATTGTCATAGGTTAAGCGATTCATTGTCTTCTGATGCTATTTATTATGTAAGTAATGGTACTGTTAAGCCATCAAAGCACATAACACTGGGTATGACCGTGAAAAGTCTTACAAGTAGTAGAAAAATGATTAATAATTTAAATCGACTTGGACATTGTTGTAACTACAATACGCTGGAAGAACTAGAAACTAAAGCTACGATCTCATCTGTAAACCGTTCTCAAATTTGCTTTCCTGACATCCTTCAAAGTCTGTCATTAAGCACAGGTGTAGCATTCGATAATTTTGATAGATACGTCGATACTTTAACTGGAAAGGACACTTTACAGGACACTGTAGGAATCATTTCCTAAAATGTAAGTGATGATTACGATATTAAATTAAATTCAACTAGTATAAGTGGAAATCTTGACATACCGCTATCACCAACAAAAAGAAGACGGACTTTTAACGAGGAAATTCCAGAACTACCGTCGTTTAATCATCGATTGCAAATGTTAGAAAATTTAACATCAATTGAGAACGAACCAACTCTGCCCGCAAATTTAACTTTGATAGAAACAATAGATCTTTTATATTTACTTTCACACTTCTTACATGTGCCAAATACCCCAATGTGTGGACAGGTTTTATAATTCTAAAATCATTAAAGATACTAGTCCCAAACAAAAAGTGTCTTATCTTACACCTATTAATTTTTCACCGACAAATGTAGTGGTAGTTAAACATACAATGGAACAGGCCCAAGTTGTTGGAAAGGAATGTAATCAAACATACGTGCAAGTTACTTATGACCTGGCAATAGCTAAAATAGCATATAAAATCCAATCAACGTCAAAGCCACAATTCAATAATTTTTTCATCCATCTTGGTTCATTCTATTTAATGATGGCTTTCTTCAAAGCCATAACAGTTTTTATAAATGAGTGTGGTCTATCTCATATGATGTTTGAGAGTAATACTATTGCTTCTCTAACTCAGTGAATGGTTTAGTTGAAGGTAAACATTTTAATCGTAGCAAACGTCTGAATCCGTTGATGGCTCTTGTCTTGCAAATGCTACATTTGGATCATTTTTTGAAGATGGACAATATTGAATACAATTTCCTGAAGGAACAAGTTATCGACGATCTCTCTCTCTCTCCTTCATTATCAAGAAGTTATATATTCTCATTCATCTAGGCCAATAGAATTACCTAATAATGTATTATCGAGAGTATTATCTGCATATCAAAAATTTGTAGAAGAAACAAGACAAGGTGAGCATGGTAAGACATCTAAATTCTATTTGATTTACACATCCAGCTTGTAAACTATTATATTCCCTGTCAAGAAGCATACGCATGGGAGATTTCGTAATGTTCAAATATGTTATTCCAAAAATAACCAATTTATTTTTCGCAGTAAATCAACTGAATTAGGCTCGATGGTGTGTTAAATATTTAGACAATTTAAATAAAGTAGATGAAACACATCCTGGACTAAAAAATAATTTCATGAATGGATGTTTTGGAATAAAAAAATCTACAAACCATTCTCGAGGATACTAATTGATCTTACACTGGAGCAGACTATCAATGCCGAAGCGGCTAGACGTCTAAGTGACATTGCACATTTTACTAATTCCATAGCTGCCCGTCAACTCTGGACCAAAAGTCACAGTATTAGAGCTGCAATAATCTCTCACGTTCTTGATGTTTGTGGATTGAAGCAATTACAAGACGTGTCTGCGGATTTGCAACCAAATAGAATCAAAATTTACGGCAAACAAATCGCTGATTTAATTGAATTTTTTTAAAAGAATATTAATTCATTTGATGAAAAAGTTTAGACAAAGATAGTTTATATAATATTGCAACTGCCAAGCCTGTACCTGAAAATGTAGCGAACTTTTTGCTGAACACTGAGAAAAATGGTGAAGATTTACGAAAACAGTTTATTACTGAATGTGCTGAAGATCAGGATAGATTTGATAAACCAATAAACAAAATCAAGTGCTTAATTTTGCTGGTGCTCCAAAAATAACTCTTGGTAACAAAGTTATTGAGCTAAGAATGCAACGAGATCTGTTTGGTCGACTCTTGGGTATATGACCAACAAAGTCAACATTGAAAAAGTACTGGGATTTCCACTAACGCCGATACCAACATCGATGTGTCATGCAGACAGTAGTATTTGTAAAACAGATAAGGTTTCGAGAGAAAAGTTAGCAAGGTCAATCAGCAATCCTTATTTTCTGATATTAGCATTTTAGACGGTTTCTTTATGTCACACATCATGAAAGAAGTACCACAAACTTTCGATGGCATATCAAAAAAAATTCCTTAAAAGGATTTCACAGTTTAAATCACCTTGCTTTGATATTGTCTTTGATCAGAATTTCACACTTTCTATAAAAGATTGTGAGCGTTTACGTCGCAAAGAAACAACCAGTACAGTTTCCATCGGACCTAACCAAATTCGGCATCATAATTTTGCTGGTAAACTAAAAATTACTCAGTTCAAGGAAGCTATAGTAAAATTTTTTATTGATCATTGGGGTAACGATAACATGTCTCCTTTTATTGGGAATAAAACTATGTATCTAAGCTTCAATAAGTGTTATTCGTATCGCGTTGTAAATAACCAAGTTATTAGAAGTTTTAAAGAATCATTATTGTTGGGTTATTAATTTAATGGACTGTACTAAAAATCACCAATTAAATCTCAATTTTATTAATGCGACTTCCAATATGAAGTCTTTCGAAGGCACTGAAATATGTTTAGAAAGCATTAGAGTTGATACAAAACACATTGCTGCGGCAACCCTAAGCGTTGCCATTATTTGTTTACAATTCTAAAATTTGCCAAGATGTGGCGCCAACATGCCAAAGTTTACATGGGCATTAATAATTATCATGTGAATAACATGAAGAAGCCTGATACTCGAATTATATATCATATTTGCCAGATAAGCGTTGACGCTCAAGTTGTTGTACGCTGCTCAGACTCCGATATTCTGATTATACTTCTTGGAAATTTGGATCATCTGAATGCATCTTTGAAGCTTTGGATCCAATGAGGTGTAGGAAACCATGAACGTCTAATAAGTATCAATGATTTATATCAAGATCTTTATCGAAAGCTCTACCATGTTTCCACGCAATAACAGGGTGCGATTATACCCCGGCATTTTTTCGGAAAGGTAAACTAAGGCCCTTCAAGCTTCTCGAAAAATCTGTCGAGCATCAGTTAGCATGTCAAGAGATTATAACTGATGATGAAGATGAACTTGAACGTACATTTGCCACATTGGAAAAATTTATGTCACATGTATGAGGTGCCTAACTCTTCAAATGTTAATGGTGTTCGCTTCTATCTATTTTCCAAAACTTATCAATCGAAAAAACTCGATGATAATTTCGAAAAGAAATGTCGAAGTTTCGATTCATCGAGTTTACTACCATGTAAAGCTGAATTATATAAGCATTTATTGAGAGTGCAGTATGTGACAAAGTTTTGGAGAAATGCTCATTTAAGAAATCCATCATCTTTATCGCCGTTAGCTACCGGGTGAATCATCAATGATGATAAATACGATTTCGTTTGGTTTGCTGGGGAGCGGTTTTCATCATCAGTTGTTGACATTTTCATAAAAAGTAAAGTATTATTTTTAATATGATAAATCGAAAGAGTAAATTTTTATTTAGACCATGAGATAACCAATGATTTTTTTTGCTCCAGAACCAACACTACTAGAAAACCAAAACACAACGCAAGATGATAATTATGAGGAGATATTGATAATAATGAGAGCAGTGACGATGATGACGACTAGGAAGATGCATCAGTTTTTTGTGACACTATTACGGAATGAAAATACGTATTTCATGGAAAAATAGAATCTGACTATCTATATAAACATAATACGTATAAATAGAAGTGAGAATTTTGTTATTGTATCAATGGCAATTTTTCCTTTATCTTTTATAAAATAATTTTATTCACTTACAATTAAATTTATATATTTAAAAAATGATATTTTCCCTTTTATTAAAAATACTTTTAATCACCTATTTATTATTATTTTAATTAGAATTTAAATATTAATTTTTTTATTATACTCATCGTCGAAAACATAAAAATAAAAAAAGTTCTTTCGAACACTTTAAATAGTGTAAGCAGTGCTTCTCAAACTTTCACTACTGGCTACCCAATTTTCAATCATAATTTTCATCGCTCCCCCCTAAAAAAAGTAATGATGTATTGAATGCAATAATAATGCACTTTGAGTATTAAATTTTGTATACGTTACTTTTAAGTAATATATATTTTAAGCAAGTTACTTTTAAATAATAGTTATAATGTTATGTTATTTTTCCTTTCTCTAATTTTTAAATAGGAACAGATTGCAAAATGATATTTAATTAAAGATTTATTTCCTCCATCATCCATTTCTAGAAGTGCAAATGTCATTAGAACAAGTAATATAAAAAATAAATTTTTAAGTCAATTCCTATACTTAGGCCAACAAAGAAAAATTTATTTTACTTACTTTTTATTAAATAGTTACAATTAATACAAATATGTAATACATATGACAGAATCACAATGTTAAGCTACAAAATAGAAAGCAATTTACCTTGCCAATTTTTCATTTTCCTTTCTATATATGGCATTGGACTGTTCTTTTTTGTTACCATTTATTCATTAATTAAATTTAATTAGTGCAAGAAAATAGTATAGTAAAGAAGAAACCACACACATTCTCAGAAATTTAAAAAAAAAAAAATGTATTTGAACTTGAATGAATGAATAAAAAGAATTTTATCTACGATTGAAAATTTGAACAAGATATATATGAGAGAGTGAAATTATAGTAGAAATTGAAACATAGTCTACTTTATGTTGCGCTCTATCATATACATCACATCTGTCATTCTCACGAGCGTCTGCGTGAGTCAGGCCAAACTATCGGACGTCTGCGCAAAACATGTAATAATGCTGTACCTCGTACAATTCCAATCAGTCTTGGTCGATTCGATGCTTCTATAGCTACCAAATCTATCCTGAATGTACATTTTATAATTTGCTCTTTAGTTGTAATTCACGGTATTAAGTATTTACTGCAGAAGATTGAAACAAAATCATGGATAAATTTTTAAGTCGTAAGCGAACATTCTACGATAATAAGGCATCAACTAGTGCACAGACGAGCATAGTTCTGAAAATTAAATCAAAGAAATATTCTCAAGAATACTTGAATTTTGGATTTACCATTACTGAAGTAAATGGAGAAGAAAAGCCCCTGTGTGTTATTTGCTCAAAAACATTGGCAGCAGACAGTATGAAACCTGATAAACTTAAAAGACATTTCGAAACGCTTCATGGTGAGTACATTAACAAATCTCGAGAGTTCTTTGAATCAAAATTAAAATCATATGAAAAACAAAAAAAATTTTTAAAAAAAACTTTGTCAGTGAATGAAAAAGCTTTACTTACTTCTTACAAAGTATCATATAAAATAGCCAGATGTAAAAAGCCTCACACTATTGCCGAGGAGCTTATTTTGCCAGCAGCAATTGAGATTGTAGAAATTATGTTTGGAGACAATTTTGCCAAAGAGTTGCAGTCCATACCCCTATCAAATGATACTGTTTCCCGTCGAATTTATGATATCGCTGAATATGTAGAGCAACAGCTTTTCGGTAAGTTGCGTGATAAATTGTTTTCAATTCAGCTTGACGAGGCAACAGATAGCAATAAAGATGCTCATTTCATTGCGTATGTTCGATTTTGGGATGGTATGTCAGCAGTAGAAGAACTACTTTTTTGCAAACCAATAAAACTTAAAGCAACAGCAATAGCATTATTTGATATTTTAAATAATTTTATAAACGAGGCAAATATAGAGTGGAAAAATTGTGTCGGAATATGCACCGATGGCGCTCGTACAATGTCAGGAAGATTTAAAAGTATACAAGCACTTGTTAAACAAAAATCTCCACTGTGCATCTGGACACATTGCATGATCCACAGAGAAGCTCTGGCTTCCAAAGAAATGAGTCCTGGTCTGAATATTGTGCTAACGACAATTGTGACTAGTAAATTACATAAAAATGAGACCCTTAAAATCAAGAATCTTTTCTGGACTTTGCAAAGACATGGGCGCAGTGCATTCATCATTGCTATTTTATTGTGAAGCAAGATGGTTATCACGCGGGAAATTTTTGCAACGTGTTTATGAATTAAGAAATGAAATTACCATTTTTCTAGAAGAGGAAAACTTACCGGAAGCTGAGAAATTTCGTGATGGTTTATTTCTGATGAAGTTGAGCTACTTAGTCGATATATTTGAGAAATTAAATATATTGAATCTTCAACTTCAAGGATCCAATGTACATATGTTTGACACGAGTGATAAAATTAATGCTTTTTGTAGAAAATTAGAATTATGGAGCCGAAATTTAAAGCAAAAAACCTAGAAATGTTTGAAAATGCGGATAAATGTGTACAAAGTTACAAAACTGAAGAACAACATGTGGAAGTTGTTTACAAAACTATTGAATATCATTTAGCTATGTTGGCAAAAAGTTTTAAAAAATATTTTTTTGCTGAGGACAACTTGATAGCAAGTTACGAATGGGTTAGAGATCCTTTTCAAAATACCCCAGAAGGGCTCTCAACTATCGAAGAAGAAATTTTCATAGATTTCACATCCAGTGGCGAAATTAAAAGACAATTTTGTAATAAAACTCTCTTTCAATTTTGGGCAGAAGTAGATGATGAATTTTCTGCACTGAAAACAAAAGCATTTCGTATACTACTACCATTTTCAACATCGTACCTTTGTGAAACCGGATTTTCTGCGGTGGCTGCTTTGAAGACAAAGTATAGATCTCAGCTAAATATAGAAAAAGAACTTAGAGTGTCAATTTCTAATATTAAGCCTTCATTTGAAAACCTTTGCTCTGCAAGACAAGCCCATGGAAGTCACTAATAATAATTTAACTTGTTCTTAAATTAGTATTAATAAATTAGTTATAAAATACATTGTGCAGTACTGATACATTTATAAGTACACTGGCTGAAGTACCCGTTCTGCGATTATTTTTTAAAAAAATAATACATTATTCTTGATAT
>BMAV01007075.1:6851-22426 GCA_019973955.1 Trichonephila inaurata madagascariensis
GGCTCGCGAAAGTCCACCATTCTCCTATCATAATCCAATGCGCCGTCCAACATATTCCTTTGATATTGTCGATTTTCAGGAACAAAAAACAGTAAAAAATTAATTAGTCAATAAATAATTAGCATTAAGGTATCCGACTACGTCCGGCACCAAGATTTTAAAAAAGCGCATAAATGGATAATTTTCATGATATTTAGTGTCACTTAGATTACACTACATGTATAAAATAGTTTTTAGGACATTTTGACAAAAAGAAATTATTTAAATGCAATATTTTGGCAAAAAATTAACTTACAATAATCTTTTTTCAAAATGTTTTACTTTTGGGAAAAATGCTTCTATTATAATAATATTTACCCTGTATATCGCTCAGACCTCTTTACAGAGGCTCAACTATGATTCTGGAAAAATTCACTTTATTTTCAGAGTTACAACCCATTGAAATAATTATCGGCGTTTTTTTTTTCTTAAAATTGCTCCCCTCTGTTGTCGTAAAATATGGATAAACCCACTTCTAAGTTATATATTTCAAAACTTCTAGTTGAGTCTCTGTACAGAGGTCTGAACTATATACAGGCAAAATATTATTATAATAGAAGCATTTTTCACAAAAGGAGAACATTTTGAAAAAAAATTATTCAAAGTTAATTTTTTGCCAAAATATTGTATTTAAATAATTTTTTTTTATCAAAATGTCCTTAAAATAATTGTATACATGTATTCTAATCTAAGTGACACTAAATATCATGAAAATTATCCATTTATAAGCTTTTGCAAAATCACGGTTCCGAACGTAGTCGGATACCTTAATTAATAATAATTAAATTTTACGTACTGTATACACAGGATTATAATCAATCGAAAAAAATCAAGGTCCGAAACCGAGGACCCTCCCCCCTCCTTGTGTACGCCACTGACAAACTGATTACTTAAGTGTAAAATATTTTAGAGAAAGTAATTTTAAGATAATGACTTCCTTTTTCTAATTTTGTTTGCCAAAAACTTTAGAGATTTCATCTTCATTTTATAAATACACATCAACTCATAATAAAGAAAACCAACGACAGTAAAAACGAAATATTTCTGTCTTTTTCCAAGTAAATTGTTAAAAAGTTAAAAATATTTTGTAAGAAACAATTTTGAATTCAATTATGCTTTATTAAATATTTTATTAATGATTCATTTGATATAAATTGAGAAATAAAGATATCAAAGAACAAGCACGAAGTGAGTGCTACCACAGCTACTATCAATATTAAAACATTCCATTTTCATCAATACGACTCATTATCTCCGTGGGAAATCTACACCTCAGCAAAGAGCAATCCAAATTGCCCATAACTCCTTCCTTACATTTATTGCACCCCAAAAGCAAACCCTTTGCCGATAAACAGCCTCTAATGCCATCTCCAACCGGACATTTAAGGGCCATAAGCCCATTGCTCCAAATCTTAACAATGGGTTTCCTACTAAGAGTTGATCCCACAACATCGAGATGTAGCAGTAACTTAACCAATGTCCGGCAATTTCGGGAGGGGGGAGAGAAATCATTCCCTTCCCCGAGTGAATAAGGGTCGATGTCAGTCACTTGCTTCCATAACAGTCTCTCTGCAAAAGCCCCTCTTAATAGCATCAGGTAGTCGCTCAGCCACCCCTTGTTGGAACATCCCCTCAGTTGACTCATGCGCGAGAGGGTGATACTTAAAAGATTTGCGCTCAGGCAGAGGGGTGATATCGAAAATTCGAATGGTATTCAATGCCCACTCGATACCTGATTCAAGGACAAGAGACAACGTATTACTCTGGAAATGTCCCTCACCACACAGGAATATGTAGGATATTTTTAAGATATTGAATCTATTTATCTGACGAAGCTCAATTTGAAGTACTTGTTAACCCCCAGTTATCAGTTCTATTTTCTTTTTCTTAACTGCATGCCTCTGAATCGAATCTACTAATTTTCAGATGTAAATACATCTCTCTCTACTCTCAGAAATCTTAAGATGTCCCTAAATAGAGACGTCTCTGAGCCTCAATGCAAATGTAGGCCCCACTTGCAACTTTTTTTAAGTAGACAGTACATAGCATACGTTGTCAAATACTTACTCAAACTGTAACCGGTAATAAATGTGTATAACTCACAATCTAACAAACCGAATCAACTGACTGCGGTCTTTCACCCAAATGATGATGTAGGATAGTAGGCTTAGGCCTAGACAGGATGGCATAATGCAGTCTTGTATAGCTCTCAGTTGGCATATAGTTCAAAGTTCCCAGTTTTTCGGAGAATATGTCTAGCAATAATTTTTGACGATTAAAATCATTCAGATCACGATCTTATTGAGATCGAATCGAGAACGAAACGAGGCTCCCTACCGAGGCCAGGGCCCAAATGGCCGATGCCTTAACCCTTTATCTACCGACGGTACTTATACCACTCACTTTAAAATTACATAGAATAACCCTTTTTACGAATACTCAGACGATACTTAGCAGAAATGTACTTTGAAATCCACTCTTCCAAGGTATATGGCAGCACGGGTTCTATGATAAATATTTTAGAGGGGAAGGGGTGAATAGTTTTATAGCATAAAAATTTTCAGTTGACGGTGTTTTAAAGTGGATTGCAAAGATTGGCAATTTTGTTCCGAAGAAGTAGTTAATGTCAAAAGGTGTCTTACTTTTTTTTGTTTGCTAATGAAGGTCACAGAAAATGATTTGACTATTTATTTTAAGTAAACAGTGTGTATAACTAATTTTACAGTGTGTTGAGTATCTTTAATTAATTAGCTCTAATGGATTAAATTTCCCAAAGTTGAGTATTTTTTTTATGTATATCCCTTAATTTTCAATGTAGTGATTAAATATATATATATATATATTGCATGAAAAAAACTTCAGTAAATCATAATGCGGTAGATAAAGGGTTAAAACGTCTCTAGTTGTATTTACTTATTTATATAACCATGTATTCATTGGCTTTTAAGCTCGTATTTTACTTGGCTCCAAACTTTTCAATAAGTTTTCTCGATTCTTAAGTCAACTCACTATTCTGTAGGTTTTTTTTACTCCGTCACAAGTTAGATTTAAAATGATACAATCTTATGAGACAATTCCATACTTTGAACATGGCGGAATCGCGAATCTCTCAGTCACTTAAAATACAGAAAACTTAAAGGAATTGATTCTCTTCAATCCAGGAATTTAATCTATTTGTTTTGTTTTCGATAAGTTCGATTTAATTTATATTAATGACAAACTTGAATTACTAATAAATGATCAACCTGAACTCTAAAAACCATGACAGTCTTGTAAACTTTACAATCTAGTTAATTCAATATTTTGTCTAAGTTCATCGAACCAATAACGAGGGGAAAAATATAGAAATTTAAGTACTTTTTCATTATGGTTCGTGTCTCATACCAGGCAGGTTTGGATAAACGGTACTCTTAGAGTAGTACAGAGACGTGGGATTGTGCAATTCTGAACACACTAGTAAGTGATAAAGACGACATCTGAGCTACTACTTCCTTCCATTCCCTTGATAATTTAAAGGCTCAATTCAATAGCACATAGAGCCATTCACCATTATTCCCAAACATGATTTTATTTTATTAACACTAAAGTTATTAGGGACGTAACTCATCACTTTTAATCTCAATCGAAACAAAAATGACAAAATATGTACAAACAAGGCTTAACGGGCACATTTCATCTTAAGACTGAGAACCAGTCCCTTTTAAGGCATCCAAACACGTTCGGAGAACTTTTCTTTAAAAATATCATGTTTAAACATTATAAATGCTTTTTTAGGGGAATCAATACCAATAAATACTAATATATTTCAGTCTAACAATATTTTTTTAAAAAAATTAATTAAATTTTACAAAAATCACAATTATGAGAGAAATTTTAGCAATATTTTTGAAGAACTTCAAAGCAATTAGAGGAAAAAGTAATAAACTTATAGTAGTAAAAGTACTACTAAAACAAACTATAGATGCATTTATCTAGAAAACGTACTAAATTTTAAATTTTTACTAAACTTTGAAAATTTTAGATTTGATTGAGTAAACATTATAATAAATGTGATATTATTTATGAGATCATTATATTTAAATAACAAGCCATAACTCAAAAACTATTCACACAATATGAAATATTTTAGTACATTCTCTAGAAAATAATATAAATATCAGGTTCAAAAAGTTTTATAGAAGTACATTTATAACATCTTGAATTAACAGACTCGCCATGACAGATTTCGAACAATTTAAATGTCCACTTCTGGTAGATCAAATACCCACTTCCAGTATCTCTAATTTTATAAAATTGATTGCAACTTAGCCTCTAGGTAGCATAGAAACAAAATAACGTATATTTTGTAAAGTCAAAAGATAACTCTATTCCAATAAAGTAGAAAAAAATATATGTTTTGACCGAATTTGGTCTTTTTCAACGTGTTCGGATACCTTAACAGCCCCATACCTTTTATTCCACACGTTGGTGAGTGAATAATAACGTCGCACTGTTCAGCTACACGAGGGCGTTTGGCGACGAACCTCGTAATTTTGAACCATGGTCAAGTGACGAAGACGACACCTTAGCTGGCACCCCTCTCCTAACTACCACACCACACCAAAGGGAGGACGTTTGAGCTCTCGACATATTTCACGTGCATCGCTCCCCTACACGGCGGGTCTTTAGTGATACTGAGCTCGAACTCGTGACAAGAGCCAGCCACGATCCAATACCTTGACCACTAGGCTACTGTGGCCACACTACACGCGGTGGAATTTCGTTTATAGGAGTCAAGACTCAATATGGAACAGGACTCGAATTCCGGGGGTATACAACTTCTCCATAGACCAACAGATTTTCATTTTTTTTTTTTTATCATATTAAGCTTTAACGTTCGTTTTAGTGTTGTTTTTTTTTAGTTTTAGTTTTTTTCGTTTTAGTGTTTTTTTAAGAAGTCTGCGCATGACACTGCTCGAGTCAAAAATTGATTTATCATAAACGACTATTTATGATTCTGCTATCAAGGTACTATTCATTATTAGAACATGAAACTTCAAAACATTTTGAAATTAATTGCGTAGATGCAAAGGAAAGAGTTGTGCATCAAATGAAATTCTTGCCAATCAGGCATTGGAATTACGGCATTAATATTTTGACGACAGGTCCATATGCAACTCTAATTCCAAATTTAAGTTAATGAACTTGTCATACACGCCGGAGGTCATCAAAGTGGTTGTCGGCGAGAAAACTTCGCTGGTCCCCAGAAAAATGTGGAATACACTCACTCATCACGTTGTTATGTTTTAAGATGCATTGATTGTGTTCTTAGATCAAAACTTTTTTTTTATAAATATTTTTAACACTTAAAAAATCCTATTAGTGATCCGCTGGATTTAAATTATGAATTTACTGGTCCGTGAGGTAAAAAAGATTGCGACCCCTGATACAGGCAATTGAGTTGGGTTTCAAGTGTCCAATAGTCGTTAAAAATTTGCTGTTTTGTAGTGCTGAAATTTGTTAAAAATTTTAATATGACTCACAGTATAAGGTATTTTGTTGTTGCTGTAGTTGTTGTGATAAATGTATGTACAATGCTAATTGAAATTCTACTTGCGGGTTCCTTTTCGAACTGTTGCTTGGTGTAGGGCATTGCATTTTTAGAACTTTCCCTCATTGCCGAACTCTCATCAGAAATAGGTAAGGGTCTTCGTGCAGAGTCATTCTTTTTCCCTCGCTGTCGTGAGCAGTAAAAATTAGTGTTGCTGCCGAGCGTGAGTCATAGAACACGGAGGGCAGATATTGGGACATAACTTCCCTTCCTGAGCCTTGTTACAAGGGGACAAGGGGTAATCGGGGGCGGAAGACCCCTTTCCGACAACCGTAGAAAATAATAAAACCGTTAATAATAGATTGACAGAAGATGGTCCTTATTTCCGTTTGTATTTTAGCCCCATTTCCTAAAATTAAGGAACGTTTTCTGCTCTAATTATGCATTTGTGAGAAGACGCAAATATGTGATTCATTTTTTCTATTAATTACATTTTTGAAGAGAAAATTACCTTGGAGGTGAGGATTGAATATTTTACTAATTTTTGATGAAAGTTATCTACAAGTGTTGATCTAAATTATTTCATATATTTTATCTAAGACATTATTTAGAATTCTTGGGTTGGTAAAGTGCTAAATAATATGTCCGGTGATTCATTGATTAGCGTAAAATCCGGCGTATAACGCGCACTTTTAACACAAAAAAACAAGAACGAAATTTAAGGGTGCGCGTTATACGCCGGGTATAAAAAATGCTAGCTTTAATAAAAAATAAAAAAGATGAGGATAAAAAAAAATTAGACTTCTACTTAGATCGGAATACTGTTTATTTAAAAGAAACGACATTACTTAATGAACTTAAAGGGTTGTAGTTCTAGAAAAAGGCTGTTTTTTCAAAAACCTTAGATGATACCTCGTATAAACGATTTCATAACATAATAGCATTGTATACGCACATTTCTTCGTAAAAAAGGGGGTGCGCGTTATACGGTGACTATACCTAAAAATTAAAAAATGTAGCTTGAAAGTATAGGTGCGCGTTATACGCCGGATTTTAAGGTAATTATTTGATTATTTCACTTTGTCAGCACCAAAAAGTATTTACAGGCAAAATCTATTACTTTTAAGTATTTAATAAAAAATTGGGGTTTAATCCGTGGGGTTTGCACGAATTTCAGAAAAGTTCCTACTAATAACTACTACTTTGTAAACAGAATTTTAAACACATCAAATATTAAATCTTTTAGAAATTACAAATGTAAACTGATGGTGCTTATATATTAACTTCATGCCAGCGATTTCTCGCCAAATATTTTAACGAGTTAAGTTACCATTTTCCAGGGCAAACAGAAATTTGTTGAAATTCCCCAAAAGTCGCCAATGGCATAAAGTTAACACATAAGTTCCACAAATAGACTTTTTTTATGATGTATTAATAATTATTCACAAGAGATGGAATCATGTTAGCCAAAAATTAAAAACATTGGACTGGGATTCGATAGGTATGTTGATGCTAAGAAACTACTTATGACTCATTTATATGTTATAATCGGTAGCAAACTTAATTTTCCACAATTTCATTACTACAATGAAAACACTTCTCTTAAAGATCCTGTATACGCCATTTTAATTGGCGAATGTAATGTTAATCCTATGAAACTTTTCCTTTTCTTGTAAAATCTAGACTGTTGAATTTAGGACAGCGCAATAAAAAGGCACATGGAAGAACAAAAAACAATATAAATTTATGTAGAATTTCATTTTTTCTACGACTTACGAAAATATTAGTTAGAATTTGCTGTCTATTTTAAGGATTCGTTAGTTTATTTTCAATTTTTTTAAAAAAGTTTTTCGTAAATCGTTGGGAAATGCAATTCCACATGAACTTTATTTTTTAATTATTATTTTGCTCTTTCGAATTCATTTTACAGCATTCATGTAAATCCATTACAGGATTAATATTGCGTTAAAGAATTCAAAACGATCTGTAGATTAATTAATTGTTTTTTATCATCTCACTTGGAAGCAATGCGAGGCCGCGATAGCCGAGTGGTATAGGTATCGGATCGTGGCTTGCCTTGTCACTAGTTCGAGCTCAGTACCCCTAAAGACCCGCCGTGTAGGGCAGCGATGCACGCTAAATCTGTCGAGAGCTGAAACGTCCTCCCGTTGGTGTGGTGTGGTAGTTAGGAGAGGGGGGTGCCAGCTCAGGTGTGGTCCACGTCATTTGACCATTGTTCAAAATTACGTGGTCCGTCGCCAAAAGCCCTCGTGTAGCTGAACAGTGCGACGTTAATATTTAATCAATCAATCAATCTTGGAAACAATGCGAATCCTCGCAAATTTGAACAATAATAATTTGATGAGAAGAGCATCTGAACTTGAACCCTGCTCCAATAATTTACACTCCACACCAGGGGTCGGCAACCTTTTAGCTGCGGTGGACCAAATCAATCTACTAATATGATTCAGCGTGCCACACTGTAAGACATTTTTGAAACAATTTGAATCCCGCAAAAATGCATGCAGAGTTAGAGAAAAGAGATCAATAATATATAGATTTACGGTCTTATTATAGATTAATTTTGCATCATTTAAACATATTTCTTTTCATAAAAATAAACATGAAATATAACTATTTCTTCAATACAAATTTTTAAAAAATTTAAATTGTACACGTGTTATGTATTTTTAAACATTTATTAAAATAAGAAACAGATAACATAATTTATAAGTATTCCCATTCATTATATAGTTAAGTAAAAAGTTTAATGCCTAGTATTTGCACCGCTCTTTTTTTTTACAGGGGTGTAATTTGTGACTTTCAATTTGACACGGACTCTTGAGTATTCAGTTGTTAAACAATTTCTTTGCGAACTCGAAATATTTTTCATATTCGTATGTGAAAAGATTTGTTCACTTAGATATGTAGAACCATAAGCGGAAAGCAGAGTACTTCCAATTTTCTCTCTTCAAACTATTAAACCTCTCCTCCAATGACATTCAAATAATTTACAAAATAGCTGTAGATTTATCTATTGAGTTACCTTTCAAATTTTTTCTAAATTCCGTAAAGGTCCATAATTCTGAAGATGTTTGTCCAATAAGGTCCATTTCAAATTTATCGACTGCCCTCCACTAAAAAATTTTCAGACTTGTAGAGTAGTGTAGAGTACAATTAAGGTCTATACCGCGTGCCAAATGTGGCACGCGTGCGATAGGTTGCTGACCCCTGCTCTACACCAAGGTGAGAACTCAAAATTCAAACTGATTTACTTTTTTTATAATTGTTCATTATTTAATGATCAATAATTATTGAGATGGGTCCTATGTTAGCCAACACCTCCATTTAACACCAACTTGATGAATTATTATCCTCATATTTCTGCGGTTCTTAAGCTTTCGATCATCGCCGCCTCCCCTTTTATTTATCCAGCCTGAAATCGTGGACCCTCCCTGACACCCAACACATGACTGAATGATTCAAAGGTTCCTCAATAATCCTACGACTGCCTCCGCTACATACATACTTTTTAACGCTTCTTTTTTTTCTTTAAGAAGCCAGTAAACACATCTAATTAAAAATCTAATAAAAACTAAGTTAAAATTCTTGATCGAAACCTTGTTTTGTAGAGTTTTTTCATTGGGGGCATATCTTTCACTTTTCCACGAGGCCTTTCAGAGTCTGTAAAAGAGGAAAATCTTAACATTAAGCGAGAGACTTTTGGGAACCCCCTACAAAAACGCTGAGGACCCCTGAGGTCCGTGAACTACAGTTTAAGAACTGCTCTGATATTGGATAGAAGTCCAATACACAGAAAAATGAGCTTCTGGCGCAATTTGGCACAAATTGTTTTACGTCTTTGCTTGAGGTGTGGGCTAAAATAGAATATTTTCAAATTATTGCATTTATAATAACTTTGTTGTTAAATAATTTAGTAAAAAATTATCTTCAGCTCGAGGTCAGATGGAAGATGAAATTCAGTTAGAGTATTGTTTAATTTAGTACTCTCTCTTTCCAACCTTTTTAACTTCGCGGACCGGTCAACGTTTGATAATTTTACCGCGGCCCACTGAAGGAGGAGGACGTTGATTATTTACATTTTAGACTGTTTTGATTTAATAATTTTAATGTAATTGTATTTAAACGTACCTTCGGAATAAAATACGGTTACACCAAAAAATGAATATAAAGTAATTTAACATGGAATATAAAGTGATTTTCATGGAAAGTCGCTCAAAATTGAGAGAAATACACCACAGTAAATGAAATGGAAATAATTTAATGTTTCTTGAGCGATCCGACGGTTGGGACCACTGTCCTAATTGATTAATCCTTATCGCTTAAAACTGAAATACATTCGCAAATTAAAAAAAAAAGAATTTTTATAAACCTCTACTGAAATTGAGATAAACTTTTTAAATCAAGTATTACACTACCAGCTTTATAACGTCGCATGCTATGGACTAGGAATTGTTGAGGTTATATATCCGTGGTTCACTGTCCATGGATTTTCATTTATTAAACGAATAGTTATGGGAAAGCTTCCCAGACTTAAACGTGTCAGGAAGTGGTCTGTGAAGAACCACAATGTATCAGGGTACATTAAACACATCCCCTCCCTTCACACACCAAAGAAAATAAAAAGGGCGTTCTATACCCCCAAACCATTACGTTAACACTTTACTCAGTCATGTAGAAATCATTCAGAATGTACAATTTATTGCATTTCCCACGTCGGAGTGGTTTAAAAAGAGGCAATTTATTCAATTGCCTTCACCCTAGTATACCCCTTATTTTTTTTCCTTCATCACATTCGAATGTCTGGAAGCCAATTTCGACCCCTTGAAATCGGATTGGCTGAGCTCCAGGTGTGTAGTTGCAGAACGGTTCACCTATAATTGAGTGGAGAAGGATAAAATGCTTACTGACCAATTTGAATTCATGTACTAATATAAAATAGTTGAAAATTTAAATGTTTACAAATATGATTACAAAAGATTGAAAGCAAAAAGAGTCCGCAGAAAAATGTGGAATATACTCACTCATCACGTTAAGTTTAGTTTTAAGATGCATTGATTGTGTTCTTAGATCACAATTTTTTTTATAAATATATTTAACAATTTAAAATTGTATTAGTGATCTGCGGGATTTAAATTATGAATTAACTGGTCCGTGATGTCAAAAAGTTTGTCGACCGCTGTTCTACTGTACTATTTTTTTTTTTTTTTTACGGAATGAAAGTCTGATATTATTTTTATGCCACACTTTGTATAAAGAAATTATTATAATAGAAGCCTTTTTCATAAAAGGAGAATATTTTGAAAATGGGTCATTCTATGTTCATTTTTTGTCAAAATATTGTATTTAAATAATTTTTTATTGTAATACTATTCTTAAAACAATTTTATATACGTTTTCTAATCCAAGTGACACTAAATATCAAATATCCATTTATACGCTTTTGCAAAATCACGGTTCCGAACGTAGTTGGATACCTTTACCGTATTTAAATGTATATATATTTATCTTTTACACCATAACATTTTTAGATTCCTTCAAAAAACTTTTTTAGCAGATCTCTACTCAACAAAAAAAACATACTAACTAATGAGTGTTTATTAACGTCGCACCACAAAGCAACACGAAGTCTATTGGTGACGGACCTCGTATTTTTGAACCATGATTAACTGTCGAGAACGATACGCGAGCTACTGCACTCCCCCTATCCGAACTCCAACGAGAGGACTTAGAGCCTCCACAGATTCTAGGTGTACCAGCCCCTCTACACGGCGGGCCTTCAGTGGCAGTAAGACTCGAACTCGTGACTGGCTGGCCACGAGTCTATGATCATAACTGTTAGGCTACCACGGCCACAACATGCTAACCAAACTTCAAGTCGGTAGGTCTAGTAGATCAAAAAATGGTATTTTTAAATTTATAACGACCCCTCAACCCAAACGGGGATCTCCGCAAATCTTGTCCTTAATGTATCTCTACTGAACAAAAGGAGCCTGCCTTCTAAATTTCAAATGTGTAGATCTAGTAGTTCCGGAGATCTCGTGATGAGTCGTTTTTCTCCAATATACATAAAGTGAAATGAAATAATCGCATATAACATCCTTTCCCCTTCCCCTTATTTTGTATTACATTTCATTATCTGAGGTATAATGCTGATTTCTTTATAGAAAATACATATTTCAGAAAATTGCTTAAAATATAACGTATACTTGTTTATTCCATTTGTATTAATATAAATAAATCCAAATCTCAGAGACAAATTAATGAAATTACCATTTTTGCGAAAGGAGCTACTTGCGACAACTGTTTTAAAAAATTGGAGAAATGGAGATTTTATTGTGGCTTTTAAATTTATTTAGTACATTTTAAGAAAAAAAGGCTAAAATTAAGAGAAAGATAAATTATTACTACTGAAATGGGAAAAAATGAGTAAAAACTGACAAAAAATTACATGAACGAGGCCCGCTCTGTACAAATAGTAAATGAACAAATTCTCCATTTTTCAATTTTGATATATTACTTTGCTATTCCTACTTGAAATGACCTACAGGATAAGAGATATTTAAATTTTCACAAAAACTAGAGCACTTTATCTTAGCTATTATATGAAATTGCTTAAAAAAATAGTGATTATATTCACATAAAGAACAGTACATTTTGTAATAAAACAGTGATTGATACATCAGAAAGTTATAAGACTTCTACTGTTATACAGAACATACACACAAGATTTCAGCAAATTATTTTAAAAACTGTTTCAGCAATCGCTGTCCCCGTTTGAACTCTTCGGAAAAAAACACATTTCGAGTAAAACGCATTTTAAAGTTCGACATCTTATGTAAAGATATGGCATCTGCTTTTACTAAAACACTTGTAGTTTTTGTTCTAATGAATGGAAAATAAGAAAACTTGATATTTTTATAAAGCTAATAAGAGGGCATATAAAATAAAATCATAAAAAATTTTGTTAATTTTTTTAAAAAAAAAATCATGATTTTTAGGGTGGTCGGATACCTAATACAAAATTCTATTCGGACGAAACAAGTCCGTTCTAAGACCATTAGAAGCAAACTAGGACTCTGACTCAGCATCCCAACACTTAATACCATCCGTTGCTTACCCCTTGACAAAACACGAAAATTGCACACAATCTCAACCAATCGATATCTTCTCTCTCTCTCTCTCTCATTTCATCCATTCCTCACCGACCCCATCTGCCAATTTTTTTTCCTGAGATTCAACTCCCTTTTCTCCCCCTCCCCCATCATTCCCGAGGGGACCACCTTCCTAAGTGTTTCTGCAAAGGGTCATTTTGACCTTATTCATGTTTAATGAAGTGGCCATGTCCGCTATAAATTGGTAAAGGTCTTGCTTTTTTTTTTTCCTTTCCTTTTTTTTTTAATTTTTTTTTACATCACAACGGATCTAACGACAGGAGGTCACAGTGAAAGGTAGATGGAGTAAATACTGTGCACGACCCCTCCACGTGCTGATCGAGGTTGTGAATTAGAATCCCATTAAGCCACCCCTCAATCATTCACGGTCCAGTCCGAAATGTGGTCAGTGAAAAATTCTCCGTGGACAAATATCCAATCAAGACTAGGGGAGTTTGTAGACATATTGATGGGAGGTTTTAACGAAGGGCTTTTCACATTCACGTCTCAAGCGCATTAATTTTGGTCTCAGAAGGATATAAATTCAGTTTCCGATATTCGTTATTGAAGAACTCATTTAATTTAGTGTTTATGAATAGATTAGATTTGTAAATGTTTCATGGGGAATCTCGGTTGGGTTAAATATCATCTGAGAATGTATGATGTGCTCATATAATATGTTGGCTTGTTTGATTTATTTGAAAAATTAATTATTAGACTGTTGCAAAAATCAGTGGAGGAATGGTTGTAGCAATTACCGTATTTACTCGAATCTAAACCGCACTATATTTTCCATTGTTAGCCCTACTGAAAATCGGGAGTGGCTTAGAATTGAAGGAAATAAGTAATATAAAAAAAATTTTAACCTACTTAGGTCAAAACAAAGAAATTTTATTTTAGCTACTTTTTTATTAGATAATTACAATTAATATAAATATGTATATATTTATATGACAGAATCACAGTACTAAATGGCAAAATAGAAATCGATTTTCTTTGGAATTTTCCATTTTCCTTTCCATATAGGGTGTGGGACTATTTTTTTTTGTTTGTTACTATTTATTCATTAATTAAATTTAATTATTCCAATAAAATAGTGTAGTAAAAAGAAATCACATTCTTAGAAATTAGGCCATCCATCGTGGGATTCGAGCCCACAACCTTGAATTAGAAGTCCAACGCGCTATCCATTGCGCCACAGTGGACACAAAGAATGGTTTTCCTTTTTTTATATGGTGTTGGATTATAACTTTTGTTGGTTACTTTTTATCCATTAACTAATGAATTAATATTTGTAAAAACTGTGTGTGTGTTTTTACATATTGTCATCCACTACAAGTTTCAAAAAATGCATTTGAACTTGAGTGGATGAATAAAAAGTATTTTATTAATGACTGAAAATTTAAACAAGATATATATAAATAGGGAGAGTGTGAACTATATATATAATACCATGAAGTACATCCCAGTATTCTTAATTTATGTTCTAAATTATGGTTTTGCATTAAATTAGATAGTTATGCTCACAAATTTTGTTATTTAATACAGGGTGCGGCAAAAAAACTCGGACAAATTTCTTGCCTCCTAGAATAGTTAACGAATTTCATTTTAATTGGTGTTTTCATGTTTCTTTATCTAACACTTTAATAATAAAATATTTTTTAAATATATTTCTTAGTTGGTACTTTGATTTATGTCTTTTTATAATGTCGAGCAAAAGGTCTGCTATTTTAGAGTTGTTTCAGCAAGAAAAACGACAGTGTGTAATGTAATCGTTCGTTTGCTTAAAGTACCTCGGCAAACAGTGTCTGATGCAATATGCCGATTCAAATAGGGATGGCGATTCTTTCCGAAAAAGATCGATTTTTAAATCGATTCGAATCGTAACCTGATAAGTCGATTCACAAAAAAATCGAAGTCTAAAAGATCGATTTCTAAAAAATCGATTTGTTTTCAAGTCTGCATTTACAATGTAAATATAAATCCATTTTATGAAAACCAAGAAATATACCATAATAAACCATCTCTTATCAGTAAAATTAGGGAATTTTTTTGTTCAGTTACCATATCAAAGTATCAGGTATAAAAAGGCGACATTTATTTTCTAAATGTATTTGTTACATTCAAAAGCTTAGAAAATAGATAATATATAGCTTATAGTTCCTAATACTTAATATCTAAACTTATTAAAAATAACAGTCTGTCAAGTCTACTGGGATCCAAGCGGCTCCGCTCATCACTTGCGATGTTGCAGCAATCGAAAAAAAGGCACTCACAAGGAACATGATCCCACGATACTCATATACGTACATCATGGCTATTCAGTGAACGTGATGATAAATAAAGTTTTTTTTGTTTTTGCCATTAAAGTACGGGATCATACTTAAGGTGCACAACTACCTGCGATAGTGTTTAAATTCTTCGTTTTTACTAATTTTTTGGTTTTTACCAAAACAGAAAAAAAATCGAATGTCGATTTTCTAGGATGAAATATCGATTTGCTGAATCGATTCAAGGATACATATCGATTTAAAAAATCGATTTTTTTACCCGAGAAATCGATTGTTCGATTAATCGATCTCAGATCACCCTCCCTAGTTTCAAAGAGCTTGGTAATGATGGTCGACGTCCAGGAAGTGGGCAAAAACGCACTGTAAAAACTTCAAGGAATCGTAAGGCCATCGAAAAGCGAGTCCAGAGAAATCCTTTGGTTTCCATGAGACATCACTCGTGACATGGGAATAAGTGACAGATCGGCGAGGCGAATAGCATAACGGAGCTTGGACTGAAGCCTTACAAGTTGCGAAAGGTTCAGCTTCTCACTGAAAAAA
>BMAV01007075.1:25319-45716 GCA_019973955.1 Trichonephila inaurata madagascariensis
ACTTCTACAGAAATCGAAGTACTGTTGATTTAAAATGAATGACATACCTAATGAACTTAAAATGTTGTAGTCCTAGAAGTATAGTTTTTTATTCAAATTCTCTTGGGATAATACCTAGAATAAATGACTTTAAAACATAAGAGGATTTTACACGTACATTTCAGGTTCCTTCGTAAAAAAAAAAAGGGGGGGGGTACGCGTTATACGACAAATATACCTAAAAATTAACTTTTGACAACAGATATAATTTTAAGATAAGGTCAAGTATCGAGGACGACAACCAGTCTAATACCTCATTTTAACTTAAATTCTACTGCAAGTCATAGTTATTCATTAACTTCTCAATAAGACTAGTTGAAATTGCACAATTCATGGAAGGCGGAGTTGCCAGAACCTCGAGAGGTTGGACTTCTGCCTGTGGGGGTTCGCGGGAGGTTTTTAATTTAAACTTGCCAAAGAATCCAGAGCCGCCCCCCCCCCCCATCATCTAACCTCACGACCCTCATCGACGCCTCTGCCAAAGACTAATCAATAATAATTTTAAATATTCCATCCCAGCTCTAAATAGTAACCGTACAATAGCATCGATAATAACTAGACTTAGAACGAAGCACATAAGAGGAATGAAAATCTCAACTGACAGACAAAGAAGTTACACAAATCATTTCCTAAACTGCCCTAATGTTCAACTGCCTCCACAAGATCCTCAGTTGCCCAGCAATTCCAGCCAGGCTTTTCAAGATCAGCCCAGAAGACCCAGAAGATTTGATCTTCTCTGGTAAAGTTGTTGAGGTTGCCGAAGCTGACAGTTTCGGAGTGATCTAAAGCTTCTTTTTTTATCAATCTGCACATCATGGATACGCCAACAACAACAACTTCACAATAGAAGCAACACGAAGTTTTTACAGACAATGTAACCTATGTTGTACCTTACCCAGTGACTTCTTAAAAATTCTTGAGGCCCTGGACCTCTATGCTTCACCTACGGTTTTTATAAATAAACAGTTTATAGCAGGGGTCGACAGCCTGTGACACGCGGTACAATTATCGGTGCACGCTGCACTACTCAACAAATTTGTCAATTTTTGTGTGGATAGAAGTTGATACATTTGCAATGGACCTTATTTGACAAACATCTTTAGAATTATGGAGATTTAAGGAATTAGGAAAAAATCTCAAAAAGATAACTCTAAAGATAAATTTACAGCCATTTTGTAAATTATTGAATGTCAGAGAGATTTAATTGTTGGAAGAGAGAAAATTACATGTACTCTGCTTTCTGCTTTAGGCTCTACATGTCTAGGTAAAAAATCTTTCTTTGTATGAAAAATATTCTGAGTCCACAGAGAAATTGTTTAACAACTGAATACTCAGAGAAGTGTCAGATTGTGAAAATCACAAATTACACCCCTGATTTTGCGATATGAAAGCACAGCGGTTCAAGCCCTAGGGGTTCGCATTAAAATTTTTATTTAACTATAATGAAGGGAAATAATGGTTGCCTATTTCTTATTTTAATAAACATGTTTAAAAATACATAATATATGTACAATTTTAATTTTTTCATTGTTGAAGAATGTTATATTTTAGACTGTTTATTTTTGTCAAGAAATATCTTTAAATGATGCAAAATTAATACGTAATAAAACTGTTGATCTCTATATTATTGACCTCTATTCTTTTACTCTGCATGCATTATCGCGGGAATCGAATTGTTTAAAAAATGTCTTCCTGTGTGCCATGATGAATCCTATTGGTAGATTGGTTTGGTACGCCACAGCTAAAAGGTTGCTGACCCCCTAGTTTACAGCATGCGCTGTCAAATATTAGTATAAACAGTAACGCGTAACAAATGTGCGTAACTTACAATCTCATAAACCTTATCAATCGGTTGCAGCCTTTAGCCTAAATGGGGATGTAAGAGTTCTAGGCCTAGGCAGGAAGACGGGTATGACATAATGACTTCTTGCCAATGTTGTTAGTTGTCATTTCGAACGAAATTCTCGGTTTTTTTCTTTTTTAAGAATATTCTCGGGAATAACATTTGATGACTAAAATTTTCAGATCATTATCTTATTGAGGCAGAGTCGAGGTCCACTACCGAGGCAGAGGCTTTGGCCCCGGGCCCATGCTTTAAAACATCCCTGACTTTACCTGTACTGTTACCATGTATTCATTTCTTCGTGAAATAATTTATCCAGTTTAAGAAGTGATCCATATTTAAAAAAAATAGCAGTTTATATTAAGGCTATAATTTACATGAAGTTTTTAAAAAGAATATCATAGTTTAAAAGAATTTAATACAAAAAAAAATCTTTTTTTTTAAATGACTTAACAAATATTTTACCGAATTCTTTGCAAATAACATTTTGACTTCAAGTAAGTCGATTGTTTCAGAATTCAAATGTTGATATTATATCGATCAGTTGTTATTTTTACTAAAATAAATGAAAAATGAATTTCAGCGATAAAGTTGTGAATTACATTGAAATAACTGTAATAAGAACTATCTAAATTACTACATTTACAGAGTTTTGCAGAAGAAACTCTAACACTTTTAAATATTAAATCATTTTTATTGAAAAATCTATTCAATTCAATTCAGTTTTTTGCCACTCGTATTTATTATGCGTCTTTAAAAGAGAAATTTAATGATCAAGAATTCGAATTGATGAAAAGGCAACGTACTTACAGGAGACAAGGAAAAGCTATTGAATAGTTCAAGTAACCCAAATTATCCTTTAGAATACAACTTTATTATACTTTAATGGATCTCTATTTCCCTGAAAAGATTTTTTATGCAAAGCCACTTACGAGGAAAATGCAAGTCTTATACTTCACAAAGAGAAGCTCTTCAATTAAGTTAACTTTTTTGAAATTCACTATCATAATACTCTTCGAAACCCCTTTGAAACTTCAAAATAATGATTTTAGTGTGCTCAAGTAAAATAAATAAGCTTCAATTCTACATAAAATGTTTTCTAGATGATAGTCGTTTTGGCAAAGAAAATGAGTCAACATTGTTATATGCATCTGAAAAGTTGTATAGAATTCCACTGGATTTTAAAAAAAAATTAATTAAAAAATAAAAAAATAATGAGGAGTGATCTTTTAGAAAAAATATATTTTAAAAGCATCGCGCGCGGTAAATGTATAAAACTAGCTTTCGTACTATATTATTCGATATGAGATCCTGTTTAGAAGCAAAAAACTTAATTGATACAAATTCTTTTTTGATGTAATAATAAGTATTGAAATGTTATACTGTAAGCGCTCCGTGTTAAACCCAAGGCTAAAAGTTCGTCTAATAGACCATTTATCTCCTCGTAGACGCAGAATTTAGATCTTCTATCCATCTAAAGACCTTATCACGCGTACACGTTTGGAGCAACTTTTACTCAGTTGCCATAGCAACGGCTTTTGAACAATTTTTTCCCAATGAGCTGAAAAGGTTGTCCCAAATAAAAGTTGCTTGAATTCTAGCCAATGGTGTTCTTGGGCACCCTACGTCATAAACAGGATGACGGTATAAATGGCAGCTTCGGTTTCGTCAAACACATCAGATAAGGCGTATAATATTTTAATGATGCATACTATTTAATGGCGTATAATATTTTAAGCTAAATGATGCTCTATTTCTGTTTACGCCCATCAATAAAAGCGTGAGTGTAATGAAAGAAATAATATTGCATGTTCGTTTCTCGAAACAGAAAAATCGGCGAGTAATTTTTCAATGAGGAGATAGAGCGCGGCTGACGTCAGAGCATATCGTTTTGTTTATGACAACCCTTCACCCTCAGATTGGGCGAAAAAGTTGCATGAAAAATGTACGTGTGATACGGCTTTAAGAAATGCAAAAATGACAAATTACGAATGCAACTGCTGTAACAAGACAATTTGTAAATAGTTCGAAAGCCAATCTCTATTTTTATAATTCTTCCTATTAGTTCACAATCTCCCTATATATCGAGTTCAAAATTTCAATAGTTAATAAAATATTTTCTATTCATCCATTTAGGTTCAAATACATTTTTTTAAACCTGAATGAATGACACTTGATGTTAATACAGTTTTTCAAATGTTAATTCATTAGTTTAATTTAATTAATGAATAAATTGTAACAAACAAAAATAATAGTTCAACACCATATATAAAAAAGGAAAATCGCTCGCTGTGTCCCCTGTGGCGCAATGGACAGTGCGTTGGACTTCTAATTTAAAGGTCATGGGTTCAAATCCTACCTGGGATGGCCTAATTTCTGAAATGTGATTTCTTGTTACTATACTATTTTATTGGAATAATTAAATTTAATGAATAAATAGTAAACAAAAATAATAGTCCAGCACCATACATAGAAAGGAAAATCGCTTTCTATTTTGTCAATATTGTGATTCTGTCATATGTATATACAATACATATATTTATATTAATTGTAACTATTTAATTAAAATTACTAAAAAAAAATTGTTGACCTAAGTAGGAATTTACTTAATTCTTTTTTATATTACTTGTTAACATGTATATAAATGAAACATTATAATACTTCTTTTGAGATAAACAAATTTGAAATAAAGGAAAGACAAAAATATAGTTTTTAATCCGTAGTCTGTGAGTGAATATTAACGTCGCACTGTTCAGCTACACGAGGGCTTTTGGCGACGGACCAGGAAATTTTGAACCATGGTCAAGTGACGTGGACGACACCTGAGCTGGCACCCCCCTCTCCTAACTACCACACCACACCAACGGGAGGACGTTTCAGCTCTCGACAGATTTAGCGTGCATCGCTGCCCTACACGGTGGGTCTTTAGTGGTACTGGGCTCGAACTCATGACATGCCTGCCATGATCCGATACCTTGACCACTGGGCTACCGCAGCCCCTCCGTACTGTAAGTCGAACGGTTAGTTATAACGTAACACTTAGTGAGTTACTCTGGTGGTCTAAGAGCAACAATAACGTAGCTCTTAAAACAACACGAGGGCTATTAGAGACAAACCTCGTTGTTTTGAACCACGGCCAAGGGATGAGAATGATACCAGAGCCAGCAGCCCAATCTCCTAACTTCTACATCATGCCAACGTGAGTACTTTGAGTCACGACATATTTAACGTGTATCGAATAGTCTCCTTGGCGGGTTTACAGTTGCACTTGGTTTCGAATCCGTGACTCGACAACGCTGGCCACGAGTTCATGACCATGACTATTCCAATATCACGGCCACTTGATGTTACGTGACAAAAAAAAAAAACCCTTTTGTCTCAACTATTTTCAGATGAACGTAGGTATTTTTTTAAAAAAATGTAATGTATAAATTTTTATGCAACAACACATGAGTACTTAATGCAATAACGTAATCAAATTTTGGAGGGTCAATCGAGCTCAGACCCTCTCTCCGATAATTATTACAATTGTATTTGATAAGTATTTTTTTATTCGTCTATCATTCTGTAAGTAAAAATCTAACATGCTTTCTTCCCTCAACAAAAAATTCTGCACACACCACTGACTTGATGCAAAACATGGTTTATTGGCGGAATGCCCAAAAAAACCGAGCTCATCCGAAAGGGGCTTAGAGCGACAGACCTCGTACTTTTGAACCATGATCAAGTGACGAGGACGACAATAGAGCTGGTTTCCTCACTCCAAACTATTCCCCCATGCCAACGTGAGGGCTTTGAGAGTTCTAGTTCCAATATTGTAAATCAAAGATACGGCACATGTGGCCCACAAACCTCAAACGACCAATCTTGATAGATTTAACATCTGCTTCCTTAAACAGCTGATATAATTCAAAATTATGTCATCTCCATAATCCATTCTCATTCACAGCACCAAAGATATATCTAAGAATTTTTCGCTCAAAGATAGCTATAGCTGTTCAGTCTGTGATTTAGTCAAAGTCCAAGAGTTTCAGATCCATTGGTAAGTACGGGTCTGGTGATTGTTTTATGTAGCGTAATTTTTGTATGTCTTTTAATCAATTTTGACTTAAAGAAAGCTCTTGGAACATGAAAACGGCGATTAGCAACAATAATACGTCTTTTAATTTCAGCACCAATGTCGTTTAGAACAGAGGTCGCCGAGTGAGTGAGTGAATATTAACGTCGAACTGTGTTCAGCTACACGAGGGCTTTTGGCGACGGACCGCGTAATTTTGAACCATAGTCAAGTGACGTGGACGACACCTGAGCTGACACCCCACACTACCGGGAGGCCGTTTCAGCTCTCGACAGATTTAGCATGCATCGCTGCCCTACACGGCGGGTCTTTAGTAGTGCTGGGCTCGAACTCGTGACAAGGCTAGCCACGATCCGATGCCTTGAACACTCGGCTACCGCAGCCACACAGAGGTCGCCCAAGTGGTGGTCCGCAAAAAAATTTTGCTGGTTCCCCAGAATAATGTGGAATATATTTACTCATCACGTTAAATTATGTTTTAAGAGGTGCATTGAAACATAATTCAATTCATAACAATACGTGAAAGTTATAAAAACGCTACTTTACAGAATAACGCAATTTCATAGAATAATACCACGGTAAATAAGTCGTACAGCTGTAGCTGCTTTGTTTTAGCTACATGTTTCGTCTCGTCTCGTTTCACACTCGTCTAATGTTTCGCTCTCCTGTTTGTCGCATATGTATATCAGTTGAAGCATTTAAAGGTAGGCTTACGGATGTATTGAGTTCAACATAAAATATACTCAATATATTAGTTGAGTTATAAAGGAAGTTTTTGTGTATTTTCTTTTGTATATTTTTTTATGGTTTTTAGTATAGATATGATCTTCAATCTTAACCATGTACATATTTTCTTTTATTTGATATATTTATTGGGATAAAATTAGTTTGACTTTTCTAAATTTCTTCTTTTTTTTTATTTTAGACTCAAATAAATTAAACCCATAATGAAAGAAAAAATATTAATTGGTTGCAATTAATAGCTTTACTTTATTAACTAGGTACATTTTATGTGTGTTCTTAGATCACAATTTTTTTTATAAATATATATCACTTAAAAAATCCTATTAGAGGTCCGCGGATTTCAATTATGAATTTACTGGTCCGTGAGGTCAAAAAGTTTGGCGACAGCTGGCTTAGAATATTAATGTTTGAGCCTAAATACGCAAAATTATCAACCACTTAAAACTTATAATTTTCAGTCAGCAGACTTTTTCAAGCTAGCTAGGTAAAAACAGCAAATCATGAGCGTGAAATGCATATTATAACGCTACATAAGCACAAATATTTTTCTATAAGAATCAACTGTTACTTAGTGGTAATTATATCCAATAAGCTCAACAAAATCTAAAAGATCGTCTTTAATTCAATTTTCCAATCTTTGAAGAATTGGATTGATTTTCTTTAAAAAATTGAATCATTAAATCTGAGAGTATGAAAGCAAAAGGGAAAAAAACCCTCTATAAGCACACAAACAGCAAGGATTAATGATTTAGTCACAGTACATTAAGAACCACCTCTCTCGTGACCAAATCACTACTTACCAAAAAATCACACGTACCTCTCTTCACTTTTGAGTCCTCTATACGCAGATCAACTGGACTCCATTAATGATAGATTTTCCGTTTGTTTTTATAGAAACCACATCATTAATTCTAAAGCGAAAGAAATACGTGTGCGGTTTGGCGACTTTTTGGAAATAATTGATGACGGTTTGTAACCTCGCCAGCTCAGATTTTGATTTCTGGCGAGGCAAAGCTGTCGCCAATTAGGTAATTAATCGCGATGTTCTGTTTTGGGCCAAATGCTCTTTCTCATAGCCCATGGTCTATTTTTTTTGCCAATTCCCCAAAATGTAATCAAGTCCCCTTTCAGGTTGAGTTTTATTTATTTTGTTGTTTCGCATCACTGGCTTTGTTTTCATTACAAAAGAAATCGTCAAAAATATTGATAATTATGATAGATCTGTAGTAAATCTTAAAACTCCTCCTCACTTATAACACTGAATTTACAATCATTAGAATTATTAGAATAACTATTATTAGTTATTTTCTTAAATTTAAACCGTTGTATTTATTAGATTACAATAGCGTCCGGAAAAGAAAAAAGATTTCTATCTTTTGAATTTTTCTACGATATTAAGGAATTATTTAAAAATATTTCTTAAACACCAAGAAATTTAAAACAAATCATTAAATTGATTAAATTTGGAGAGAAAAAAACTTGAGTATTGATTCTAATTTAACGAAGGACTTCTAAGAAATACACAAATAGTGTAAAAGGCAAGTTGAAAATTTATAAATTATTACTGATTCAAAAAGTTGTGAGTAAAGAGCTGCCATTAAATTAATATATTATTTTTAAAGGTCCTCTCTCTAAAATTATTAACTACTAAATTATACAAAATTTAGAAGCATGAAGTGATCTAAATATATTTGAAAAACCATAATTTTAATTAATGTTTAAATACTTCAAAGAAAAAGCTAAATGAGATAAAAATTTCTTGATTGTGAGATAAAATTTTATTCTAAATATTAACCATTTAAGCGGGATATTGATTCTAGTAATATTTGAATTTATCCTCGGATCACTTTAGAATAAAATAACTATAAAAATGTCTTTTGTTTGATTAATTTCATATTTTCTAAAATCGTTTGGCAGTTACAAACGTATATATATAATTTTTTTTTAATAAATTATTTTCATTACATTAATAGATAACTGTTTCCGTAACTGATTTACAAAATGGAATTCGTGAAAAACAATGTGACTCCACAAATCCAGAGTTTTTTCTCCTAGGAATTCGTAACTTGGTTGTCTGATCTTCATCTTATTACAGTTGTGTCTGCATCATAAAAGATGGATAAAGAGTTGATGAGATTTTCATTTGTAAAAATGTCCAGGAAATTTATAGAACATTAGTTAATATGCTTCCAAGGAAATCGACTCTTGAAGAGAGTGAACTATCGAAAGTTATTAGTCAATAGAAAATGAGACTCGATATTCAATACGCTTCGTTAAGATTTAATATTTAAAAATGCACCTTAAAGTGAACAATATCGTTCATTTAATGAGCAGCATACTTGAATCCTGCTTATGAATTATAAGTGTGATGGTTCTAAATAAATTTCATCGATTAAGAAACACTATACAGACTCATCTTGGATACCATATATCTTTTATGAAAAATTATTTTCGGTATCTTTAAATCTCGAGAATATTTGTAGATTAAATAAAAACTATACAGTAATTTACGCTAAAAAAAAAGATATTGACAATACACTTTAAAATATTCTATAACGTTACCGTTATGAAGATTAATCTTCCATTTGAACCAATATTTCACTCTTTCACTGCTGAAACACTGACATTAGATTTTAAATCTCATTTATTGAGATATTTTTACCAAATAAAAGTCGAATTCGGAACATTTCTACAAATAAAAAAAAAGCATTTCTATTAATAACATATCTTTTGATTCCATAAGCTTCTAATCGATTGATTGTATAATAATGTCATACAAGGATATTGACAACAAACTAGATAATTTTATATAAACCACGATAACAGACATCATAATTTTAAACCATGGTCTAGTGACGAGGACTACACTTGAGTTGGGACCGCACTCTCCTAACTTGCACCCCATGCCAACGAGAGGACTTTGACCAACGATCGATTTAATGTGCATCAGCCCCTCTACATGGCAGATCTTCAAGGCACTAGAACTCGAACTTATGACACTCTAGGCACAAGACCTTGACCTATATAGGCTAATTTTTAAAAAATTCCTTTAGGAAGTAAAAATAAGTTAAAGAAATTTTATTTTCATAAGAAAAATGTGTATTAATATTACTGGAAATACAAAAGTATCTCATTTCGCCTGTTCTATTCGTTACCGTTCGTGTGGCCGCGGTAGAAGTGGTCAAGATCACGGACTGGTGGCTGGTGTGTCATGTGTTCCAGCCTTAGTGCCACTGAAGTCCCACCGTGTAGAGGAGCTGATGCACGTTAAATCTGTCAAGATTCAAAGTCCTCCTGTTGGCGCAGAGTGGAAGTTAGGAGTGGGGCTTTTCTTCATCGAAGAGATGTTTTGATTTCGATATTTGAGTAGCATAATTCTAATGTTAAAATTAGAATTTTTAGAAAATTAGCAAAAATAGAAAGTGTATGAGTTGGAAAAAATTCTGTGTAGGAAATTTACTGTGCGAGTAAACTTTTCTCTTACGAAATAAAGGAAAATTCATTTGAAAATAAATTAGGGTCTATAGAGAAAATTCAGAAAAAATTGTAGAAAACCTTGCATATAAAACTTAAAACAAATATTTTTATTTATTAAAATATTCGAATATATGGCGTATTAAGTTCAAAGCGGAGTCTCATTCTGGGTTTTCCCTTGCAAGTCAAATTATTTATCCTACAAAATATAATTAGAAATTATTGCATCGAATTAATTATCTTAAACTTAAATCTCATTATAGAAAACATTCATGAGGTTCAAGAAATATGTTAATGATTCTGAAGATCAATAATATAAGTTAATTTTTTTAAAATTCATTAGAAAAAAAAATAGAAAATTCATATACAAAAAGGATAAGCAGTCTTATTTTATATTTATATTCCTCTTCCACAGATGGTTGTTCAAACCTCTTTAACAATTCAATTCAATAGATTCATATTTTTCACAAATTCGAGTTGAGTTGAGTTTGGTGTTTTATGGCGCAAGAGCCAGTTTTGGCTATACTGTGCCAAATATTCATAGGTCTGTGGTCTGGACGGGAAAAGAAAAGAAATTGGATGACAAGATGGAGGGTCGAAAATAGAGAAGGATCACTGGGATACCCCTGGGTCGTGACACCCGTGTTTATCAAAGATAGTAAACCCCTTGCGTAAAGGAAAAGATCACTAGGGTACCTCGGGATTGTGACACCCGTACCCACCTAAAGAAGATGAGCCCCCTGAGGGGGTTCACAAATTCGAATATTTAATCAAGGTTATACATCATTCGGATTAAATATTTCTGAATACTTTTCACTCAGGATTATTAAGGAAACAAAAATTAAAAGACACTTCCAAATAAATAATTTTCCTTTGACATACATTTTACTTTTAAAAATAACGATGAAAAAAGTTCCGGATTATTCAAATAAAGTATTAATGCAACTTTCACTAATTTTTCACATTCGTATTTCCAACTTACAAATAAAATTATTGTATAAATCTTTTGAAAAAAATCTATTTTTTTTAAAAAAAAAAATTCTTGAGAAAGAAACAAATCGTGATCAATTACATAAATTATTCAAAACTAGATCAACAGTTTTTTTTATTATTCGTTTTACGTTATCAGAGATAATAAACGTTATTTAATAACGTTAATATCGTTTTCTTTAAAAAAAATTATGTAATTCTTTTCAATTTTTTTCCTGTCTTATATTATTTGCTTCAACAAATATAATATCAAAACGAGTTATGCATAATTATCCGAAATAAACCAGTTTGAATTTTTTTTACCAACAAAATCCTCGATTTCTGCTACAGTATCACTAAGATATGAATAATATTTCAACAGACATCAAAAAAATTTTACTTCAAACAAATTCTTTGTATTTAGAACAGTGTGCACTCTCAAAACCCCCTATAAAGGCTTCTAAGAAATTAACTACGAAGCATTCATCTTAATAATACACTCCTGCAATAGCATGTTGTACATTCATTTCGAAATATTTTGTAATTTTTAATTTTTAAACATAAAGCTTAATACAGAACAACAAATTAAAAAAATGAAAATCACATCTATATACAATATCCAATTTTCATCCTAAAAAGATTTTCTGAAAATGCAAAATGAAAATATAAGTATTTGATAGAATTGCATAAATATATTCTATATTACTTAAGATGCAGATTTATTTACTTATTGTGCTCTATAGACGTTGTCAATAACATTTTGAGCTTTTTCGCGTCACTGAAAACAAATCGTTTGAGCACTCTCATAATCCAAAATATGCAATTAAATTGATGGCATTTTTTTATGAATTCATAACTTAAAATTTTAGATTTAAACATTCATACCAGTTTGAAAGAAATTGCGTTATTTTTCTAGTTTCCAATTTTTATATATAAAAAGCCTATAATAAAAATGACGTCTAAAAAATTTTCTACAAAAACTATTCGTAGTTTTTTTTTTTAATAAAAACAAAATTTATTTATAAAATATATATATATATATATATATATATATATATATTCGTGTATGACAATATAATTTAAATTTCTCACCACATTCGAGTGTTCTTTCTTGAATCTTCCAAATTTGTAACTTTTCAATTCTGAGGAAAAGTTCCTTTTCACACAGCAAATTTGATAAACTTTAGAAATCCTTCAGTATATTTTTGGTTTATTATATTTGCTATTCCGATCCCATAATAATAAAAAAAATTTCACGAAAATCATTCACTCATGAAAAGTTCCATTAGTTTAAATTGTCACTTATACTTGTATCATCCGTCAGTTCGAAGTAGACGGAAAACCATGCTGATTGTCGACATGTTTTGAAAGTCTTCTGCCAATCCCGCGATTTTGCTATTAAAAGCAGCGCCATCTATTTTCGAAATTGATAAGCTTGCTGAAAAGAATACTTTTTGGGGAAAGAAACATTTTTCATCTAATTTCCTTCGATATACGTGTTTTTTTTGTGTATTTAGTTAAAAAATCTTTAGATATATATATATATATATATTATAAATATGGGGTCGTTTCTTTAAAAAGCTTATACTTTAAAAGCCGTAACTTGTATCTTTTTTTTCGTATTATTTTATATTATTTTTATTAATAAATTCTTACAATAATGAGATTTTAAGCAAAATTGTTCTCAATAGACTTAAATATTTTTGGTAAATAACAAAGTAATTTTGGTGACTAATAATACAGTATAATAAGTAATAATAATACAGTAAGAATAAATAATAAATATCTTCTTTACATTTCCATGAATTCTACACAATAATATTTTTTTTAAAATTTTTTTATCTCAGCTTACTATATAATATTTAAATCTTAAGCCAAGAAATATAACGATACATATTTATCTTGTTTACTTTTGTATTAACTTTGATTTTTAAGAAAAGAATTCATTCTTTTTACAAAATTAAATTAAAAAAAAATTATATCTTCGATATATTTTTAATATAAATTTTATTCTAATGATATTACTTTTTATAATGCTCATATAAAATAATTAACTTCAACAAATTTTGAGTCAAGTTTAATTTTAACTATCGGATATCAAGAAAAAATCGTTTAGTTTTAGCAAACACCCAGTGGCGTAACGTACACCCCAGCAACCCCCGCACTGCGGGGGCCCCAGGATTCCTTGGAGCCCAAAACCTGACTTTGAAGGAGGCCCTAATCATCTACGTTACGCCACTGCAGACACATATATGCACTTTAACAAATGAAAATCATTTATGTGCAAATACTATGCAACATGCATATATGTGCAATACTATGCACTTAAAAAAAATGAAAATCATTCATGGCAATATATCCAATTTTCTTTCTAAACAAATTTTCAGAAAATGAAAAATGAAGAGTATTTTATACAGTTGTACAATTATATTCGAAATAACTTAAGATGCAGTTTTACTTACGTATTGTTCCATAATCATTGTCAATTACATTTTAAGCTCTTTTGCGTCACTGAAAATAAATCAACTTTTTCAACTATGCATATTAAGTCCACAATGGAGTCTTGATGATTATTTTTTTTTAATTTTTAGAAGATCACAGAGTACATATTTACATAAGATATCTTCATTTGTTTCGTTATGTGTTAGTAATGGGGTTTGAATCCTGATTTTACTCAAACTAATCATGACATGGAGAAATATGGTGAGTGCAATACTATTATTTAAGATGTAATTTCATCGTGAACAAAAAATAGTTGTCAGCGGTCCATATTGTAACTTTAGTGTAACGTTAATTAAAAAAAAAATTACATTTTTGAGTCATACAGGGTGGGGCGTAGGAACTTCCTGTTTTGAAAATGCAATAAAACACACTACATGTTTCATTCGATTTCATTGTTATTTTCTGCCTAACGCACAACATTAGAACTTTCACAATGTCTGTTAAATGTCGCCTTCCATTATCAATACACTAATGCAGTCGATTTCGAAAACTTTGAGTCACCTTTTCAAGCATATCGACCGGGATATTGTCAATTTCGGCTCGGATGTTATTCTATAGGTCTTCCAGGGTTTTGAAGCTATCTTTGTTAACTAGGGACTTGAGATAAGCTCACAGGAAGTAATCAGGAGGGGATAAATCAGGTGATTACGCAGGTCAGTTTACGTCAGATTTTCGTAATTCCGTAAATGTCCATAATTCTGAAGATGTTTGTCAAATAAAATTCATTACAAATTTATCAACTTCCATCCGCACAAAAATTGACAAATCTGTGGAGTAGTTCAGAGTGCCTCTGTGAGAATTGTACCGCGTGCCACATATGGTACGTGTGCCATAGGTTGCCGACCCCTGCTATAGAATAACGATTACTTTATCGTGAAAGTATGAAATGCAGCACTCGAAAGTTCTTTGAACCGATTCTAGCGACTTTTAGTCAGTTTTGAACCGCTTATAGATTCTTTGCAATAACGTGTGTATATATCAGGGATGGCGAACCATTGGCACGCTTGCCATTGATGGCATGCGGCACAATATTTTGCGCACGCCACCGATCAAAACGATCAACCGCGATTGATTCTTCAATCAAGGAATTTTCAGCGAGATTTTCTCTGTTCAAAGAATTATCAGAAACGCTCAAGTTTATTATGTACCCTGATGTGACATCATTTGATAAACTGAACTTGCCTCAATTCGACGTTGGAAATAGAATTTGAAATGCAACTTATTGATTTCTAGCTTAGTTCAGTATGGGTTCAAAAATTTATTGAAACAAGGAAAAAGTTCGAATATATTGAAACAGAAAGAGTATAACAAGCAATATAAGTAAAAATACCAGTAACGAAATTTTGGAAACATTAAATTCGATTCCAGATACGTTTGACTGTTTGAAGAAGCAGGCTCATGCTATTTTAACTATATTTTCATCGATCTCTGCATACGAGTCATTATTTTCAGAGATGAATAACATTAAAGACTCGCTTAGAAACCATTTGGCAGGTGACTCCAATTTAGCATGCATTCTGCTAAAAGTAACACATCTTACCCAATCCTAATATAATTTATTTGTCATCTAATCTGCAACAGCAGAAATCACACTAATGTTACTTTATATAATTTGAGTTACTCGTTTAACTAAAACATTTAGTACTATAAAATACAGAATGTATTTTTCTGTAGTAAATAAAGTTTTGCGTTGTTAGTATTTAGTTTTATTATTTTTTCTATAATCACAAGTCTAAATTATTTGACGGCACGTCTGTACGTCATTAAACATTTCTCAAGAAAAAATGGCATGTTGATCCATAAAGGTTCGCCACCCCTGGTGTATATCCTTCAATCCGTTGCTTTTAAATGCAGAATTTAGAAGGTGTGTTTATGTTTGCATTTTGCATTCTGGCCTTTTAACAAATATTTTTGCAACCTGTTTCCAAGCAATGACATCTGCAGGAATGGGAGACCAACATGTAATTAAGAAAGATTTATTCTAAGAGTGATTTGACTCTATTAAATAAGCATGGGACAAAGGAAAACAGTGCTGCACTTGATCTTGAAAAATTATTAACTTTGATAGTAGAAGTAAAAAGTGCTAAAACAGCACAGAAAAAAGTACCACGTGACTATTGGTTACTCCAGCATTATGATATCCTTGCAGTTCAAGTAGAAAAGTTAATTGTGCCAGTAGCAGATACAAGACACACACACACATATTCTTTTTTTTTCTCTCTCTCTCTCTTTCTGTTTAACTAATATAAGCGATATGAGCAATAATAAATTATGTCATCTGCTTTTCCTTATTATTAATCAATTAATCATCCGCAATAGGGATAAACTGTACTTTTTGAGAGATTTTAGCTCTTTATGATCAATTAATTTAAAAAATAACTTTGAGATTGCTTATTTTACACTTTAATGGTTTATCATTAGTTATTTTATAAAATAACTAGTTATTTCATAGAATAACTTGGTAAGGTATGAAATTTTTCATCTATTTTATACTTTAAATATAATAGATGACTTTCAAGCTTCTCAGACTTTCAATATTTGTGACCCAATATTCAATCATAATTTTCATCGCGTCCCCCCATGCAATAACAATGTATTGAATTCAATAATACTATACTTTGACGCTAAAGCTACACAATACGGCTTTAACCTCTTAAGTGCCACCGACGTATATAAACGTCTCGCACTCAGATGGTGCGTAAATTGTCCCGGACGATTATATACGTCTTTCCGAAGTACGATCTTTTCTGCGCACTGCTATCCATAAAATTATCGCGAAGGCTTTGGAATGCAAAAAAAAGGACCTTGACAGAGTTTGCAACAGAGTTACTCATTTTCGAGGATTTGCTTATTTATTCCTTTCTTCCCCCCCCCCCCCTCAATACACCACATATGCTCGCCTACCTGTTAAAAAAAGGTGGCAGTGGGGAGCAAATCATGTAATTTTTAATAGGCATTTAAGAACGATTAATTATAAACCGACAAATTATCAAAATAAGTATTAATTTTTTTTATATAATTTTGTATATGACAATCCCATGGGGTGACTGGTAAGTATTAAACTTGTTCTTAACTTAGTAGTTAACTTAATATTCTTAATTTAGTTCTTAAATTAATTATAAAATACATATTGCGCAGTATTGATATATTTATAAGTGAATTATATCAGTGTAAATGTGTATTATTATGTCAGAATATGTTTTATATGTTTATTTTGAGTAAATTAATAATTTTTTAAAATAATCTTTTGTTTTCGACTTCCCAATATGCTCGTGCCTCCTTCGTAGAGTTATCACGCCCCCCTAGAGGGGCGTGCCCCACAGTTTCAGAAACGCTGCTTTAAATGACTTGTCTAGTGATTTTATGAAATACCTAGTTATTCTATGAAATAATTGAATTAGGTATATACTTTAATGGTAATATATATAAATTATTTAGGAAAAATAGATATGAAAACGTGGATGAATTTTTGGCAGCAATATTAAGAGATAAAGTAACTGCTGAAACATTACAAATTATGCTCTCTTCAATAAAATCATAATTATCTTAAAATAAAAATGAAATTCCATTATCCTAAATCGATTTTTAAGCTTTCAGCCGATTCTATCATATATTACTTTTATTGAAAAGGAATCTCTAAGAGATCACATTATTAAACATTTTAAAATATTAAGACAAAATTCTCATAAGGAAATATTCTTTGCTAATAAGAATAAAAAGTTTATTTCTTGAACTGATTGTAAAAGTTTTATCCGCGGAAATTTTCATCAATCAAAACTGAATTTTTATCACAGTCAAGAACAGTTGCTTTATTTGCATTTCTTATTCCCGTTTAGTCAGATATTAGCATATCCTAAATGATGTGAAATACATTTAATATTTTATTTAAAGCACCATTTAGGCTTAACGTGCCTCGAAATAAATTTGAAAAGAATGAATAAATAAATAAAATAAATTTATAATGAATGAATGAAAGAATAAAAATATATAATGCCTGTTGGGGTTAAAAACAAAAGAAATCTCTCGACTACAAATTTGTCATTCGTTTTCTCATTTGTATAAAAACTATGATATCTTTATATTTTAACAACTTTGTTTTTGAAAGAGGTTTTATAGTTACAAAATATTATACTGTAATTATTATAGTAGTTACCTTTACTTTTATATTATTGTACCGTACGCTTGAATCAAAACATGTTAATAATTGGTTTCAGATAAATAATTATTTTATAACAAAATAAACAATTATTTTATATTGAGTAAGAATATTTTCAAAAGTTGAAATCTTTTTCTTTTTTTAATAAATAATCATCAACTAATATTGAGAGTTTACAAGCAAAAAAACTGTGTTTTTACCCTTATACTTCAGTATAATTTCTATTTTTCATACAAACGAGTATTTTTTTTACTTACATAACTCCACCCATGCTATTATGCTATTATATTTAAAAAAAATCTTTCGAACTTTTTCTTACCAATACCTTAACGCTGCTGTTGCCAAACTTTTTGACCTCACGGGCCAGTAAATTCATAATTTAATTCCCGCGAACCAATAATAGGATTTTTAAAGTGTTAAATATATTTATAAAAAAGTATAATCGAAGAACACAAACACAATGCATCTTAAAACATAACTTAACATGATGAGTGAGTATATTCCACATTTTTCTGGGGACCAGCGAAATTTTCTTGCAGACCCCTAGTAGTCCACGGACCACCACTTTGGCGACCTCTGCCTTAACGGGCTGAATTCATGCCGGTCACATGATAAAGACAAACACGTATTCTACATTAAATTCTCTAAAACAGGCATTAAACTAATTGTACTTGTTGTTCTATTTGAAAAACTTGGGTAAAATTTCAAATTTTATAATTGGGTAAAGATGTTCAAATGTTATACAAAAATTCCTTCACAAAAAGATTTAAAAAATTTTTTTAAAAAAGTCTTATTTTATGCATGTACTTTTACGTAAAATGCATTTTGTGTGCCTCTCTACGTTAAAATTGTTAACAAATATGTACTTTTTTCAAGAGAAAATTTCTGCAAAGAGCAAAAGTTAGCAAGAACGAAGTGCATGAACTGATTAGCTGGAAACACATGATTACTTTTATCGTATGACTATGACGTCACATGAGTTTTTGAGCTGATTGGCTAGGAACAAGTGGTTGTCATTATCATGTGATTATGATGCTATATGAGTTTTGTCCATTCATTTGAAACAATTTACCATTAATAAATATCATAGGTAATCATAAAACTTAAGCAGATGAGGATACTTAGTAATTTAACTAAGGCAATCAAATGTGGAATAATAGTAACTATTACATGTTAAATCGATCTCAAGACAGAAAAATAAGGTTCCAGCTCTCGATAGCTATTTTTGTTGCTTCATCGTGGTTTAAGGTATGTGATTACCCAATATTCACCGTTTTGGTGAAAATTTTCGAAATTTCTTTTTATGTTTTTCTTTTATAACCTAATACATTTAAGATTCCAAAACCACTCTATTTTTGTTTCTATGATATTTAGAAGCAAAATTATAGCATAATTAGTAAATCGGAAATGGAGTTCACAAAACCGGAAGCAGATCCCCACACAAAATATTTTTAAGATAGTTAATTAAAATTTTCAGAACATGTTTTATTTATCTGCTATGTGTGTTATGAATCAAAATCTAATCTCTGTGTATATATTTATGTACTTTATTGAATTTTTATGAAGAAAAACATTAATTTTTTAAAAAAATTCGAGTTTTTGCATAAAGTTTGACATGTTTAAAAAACTTTCAAAAATATTACAAATAATTAAATTGCTAATACATATAAAGATGTTATTTATGTACTGTATAAATATTATTTGAATACATTTATTTGATTTTTGTGTAAAAGATCGTAACTGCAATTTTTTTATCAAAATGTCACTAAAAACGCCAATTGTTATAGTCTATAAAACTCTCCAGAAAACTGCAAAAGGGTTTAAAAAAATATGTCCGAATTAGTTAAACATGAATTTAAATAGAGACTGAGCTATACATATGGTGAGTTTAAAAAATGTACATTAGTAGAAAACTTTTCATATTGTATTAAAATCTTTAAGGGCATTTTCTGAGAAACTATGTTTTTCAAATTTTTGCTTCCCGGTAAATTTTATCACAGGATTTTTTTTCAAGAGATTGAATTCAGATTTTCAGAAAATGTTTTATTTAGTTTTATCTGTATTATAGACTATAATCTAATCTTTGTGTATATATTTATGTGTGTATTATTTTATTATTACTCTTTTTGAGAGAAAATAACATTAATTTTTTGAAAAAAAATTGAATTCTTGCATAAAAATTGATATATTTCAAAAACTTTCAAAAGTATTACAAATCTTATAGCTCTAAGCACAGATAATGATGTTATTTATGTATTGTATAGATAATATATGAATATATTAATTAGAATTTAAAGTACAAAATTTACCGTAACTGCAAGTTTTCACTAAAATTTCACCCAAAATTCCCAATATATCCAAAATTATTTTTAATTTTGTGGAAATTGTAACTGAATTCCTAATTTTATGCCCCATTTCAAATAAAAAAGTGCTTATTTAGTTGAAAATTTATATATTTCACAAAAAGTGCTCCGAAGGTAGTCATACACCTTAATATCGTTTCAAATTTGCGTGGGTGAAAAACAACGGAAGACTCCAATTATTTGAATAATAACAGATTTATTAATAGACAAGGACGAACGCATGATTACA
>BMAV01007075.1:53179-64634 GCA_019973955.1 Trichonephila inaurata madagascariensis
TTTACGTTGTTTTTTTCAAAAAAAACACAAAAAAAAAAAATACTTTATTTAAACTAGGGGCAACTTTCCACCCCGGCCCCCCCCCCCCCTGAAATATTCCTGTGTGTGCGCTACTGCAAGGTACACACATACAAAACTGAAAATAATAATAAAGAACATAAATGGTAAGAGAGGTAAATAATATACATTATTCCAGCATTCTCTTGCAAACACATCAAAAATAATATAAATATAAAATATAAATGCACCGTACAGAAAAGAAAAAGAAAGGCAGGAAACATATTTGAGAAAGGAGGGGGGGAAAAGGAAAAAAAAAACCACCGATCCAATCCCATCTAAGGAATTTGATCCTGGATTGTAGAGGCAATTTTAATACACGATTTTAGTTTAGAGTGAATGGAAGGATTTCTAACGATAGATTGGAACCAGGTTTTTTTTAGCATTTTGAGATGGAGAGACCAAATGGAAATCCTTAGTCAGAGGATATGCAAACACATAATGGTCAGCGTCCCCAACAGATCCACAAAGACAATTGAAAGTAGCTTTTAATTTGAAGCGATGCAAATAAGAAACAATTGGGTCATTGTTTGTTAAGAATTGTGTAACGTAACTGGAATGGGGATTGATATCTAAACTGGGTTTGGGAAAGAAGGATTTGATTCTTAAGCCAATATTAAAGTTTGACCATCAACTCTCCCAATCCTCAATTAATTTATTTTGAAGGATTTTGATGGCATAAGAGCTAGGGACACTCACCTCTACACCATTAGTAGTAGCGACTTTAGCAAAATGATCTGCAATATCATTTTTTTAAAAAAATTATTATTATTATGAGCATTAAGAAGGCTATTGGCGACGGACTTTATAATTTTGAACCGGATTTAAGTGTGAAGAGGATGACACCTGTGAGCTGGCACTCCACTCGCGAGATTTTCCCAACATGCCAACAGAAGAGAATGAATCTTGACAGATTTAAAGTGCAGCAACCCCTCTACACAGTGGGTCTTCTGTGGCATTACATTTCGTGCTTACGACCATGACCACCAGACTACTGCTACCTAAATTCTTCGAATAAATCTATAGAGAATGTAGTTTCTTTTAAATGAACTGAAACCAATAAGATTCATTCAAAAGCTGTAAAATTTTATTCACAGAGAGACATCGAGAAAGAAAGAGCATTTTCAATACGTTTTAATAAAAATATCTGAGATTCTTTTTAATTCTTGTGAAATGCAATTCTTGTGTATCAAAATTCACAGTGTTTTAGTTTTTTTTTTTTTTGAAGTGATAACTTCTTTAGGCGCGTTTTGTTGAACAGTGAACTTGAATAATGCGCTTTAAAAAGCCTTGAACTGTTACGCTCGGGTTTCTAACGCTCGTAACAATGGATCGGAATTTTCCGTAACAATTTAAAGTCCTTCAAGGCTTGTTATAAGTATGAGAAAACACATTCTCAACAATTGATACATGTTGCGTTATCAAGAGCAACAAGTCTTGAAGGACTTTACATTGTTACGGAAAATTCCGATCCAAAATTCTTCCACCTAAGAGAATCTTCATCTCTCAGAGATTTACAGAATTAATTTAAAAGGTTATCACAAAACAAACTTAAAACAATCACAGATATCTTCACAAACTTCATTTCCACACACACAAAAAAAAAGGGAATATCAATGTATTCTTTGAATTGTCAAAGTTTACGTGCACATGCTTTGGGTCTCAATGACGGTGTTATGCAACATGTAACTATATTACTTTTAACACTTGGATAAATAATGAAGAAAACATAGATGTTCCAAATTTTCATTGTATTGCTAAATTCCAAAGACACAATCACAGAGCTGGTGGAGTTGCTATATATAAAAATAAGGAAGATACGACAACTTATGTCACATCAGAAATGAAAATAGCATCAAATACTACTGAATCATTTGATTTAATTAGTCATGTATCGGAGAAATTTGTGCAGCGAAATGTAGAGCAGAAAATGGACAAATAATTCAAATGGTTACTATTTGTATTTCACCAAATCAAAGTGTAGAGAAAATTATTGAATTCATTCACAAAAATTTAGTTGCCTACACTGAAGCCGGATCAAATCTTTTGAACAAATTGTCCATTATTTTAGGTGGAGATTTTAATGTAGATTTTTCAAAAGACAAATCAAAGCCATTAAAAGATTTTTTAAAATCAATTCTATTTAATTATGTCAAATGTTCCAAATGAAAGCACGACAAAGTACGGAAGTTTTTCTTAGATATTTAAATAATTTTGAATCTAATTTATAACCTAGTTCAGCTACCATAAACCCATTGTTTCCTTCTTAGAATACAATTAAATCACAAATATGATTGTATATTTCACACAAAAATATTACTTTATGGTACGGACATATGAATAAATAATTTTATATGGCAAGACTAATATCCTCTTGTTTTTTATTCACCTAACTAAACCCTGAAATAACATTACAAAATTTGAAGTTATGACTTCTGTCGTGTGGTCCTGAGCGCGCACACACTCTTTTTTTTTACCAACAATTAAATAAATAAAAGTAATTATCGTTCATACATTTTAAAGAATACTGAATTTCTCAAACACCAAGTAACAGCAATGGATTTTATTTATCGTTCTTTGCTATAATGACTGAGGCGTTCTATTTAATAGTTTTCTTCGTATAATCAACTTATATGTCTGCTTATGAAACAGTTCTTCAATTAGAATATTCCCTCATCGAAAACTGACGATCACACAAGTTTGAAAATTATCTAAAAATTCATTTGTAGTTTAATTTCAAAATTGTTTTTGTAAAGTTTAAGGATAACTATAGAGCTGAACGGCGTGGCGCTGCGCGGGCTTTCATGAGTTAATAAAATTTCCCTTCCCTTCTCATTATCAGCACTTTCAGGGTGGTTGTGATTTCTACATTAATATGCCAGTAAAATATTCTTTTTCGAAATTTCTTTGATTTCTTTGTCCCATCTTACGGGTTTCTTTCCCCTCCGCTTAAGATAACGAGAGACTTACAGCCGAACTTAGTAAATAACAACAAATCAGCGCAAGGGATACTTTAAATACACTGTTAGAAAATAAGAAATAGTGTTTTATTTTTCGCTTCGATCAAAAGAACATCGAGAGATCTATATTTTTCGTCACTCATATCGCCATTCAATCTCAGGAAGAAAAGTAATTGGTCCATTACTTTGATGTAATCAGGGAAGATCCTGTAGAAGACTCTCGCCTTATTTATTTTCTTCAAAAAGATTGAGGAAAAAAATCTCTGGGCGTCAAGTTTGTAGCAAAAACATTTCTCAATATTTACTCTCCTGCCTGTTTTCTGTCGGATCTAGAGTCCGATAAGAAGAAACGGTTCATTCATAATCTGGAATCAAGGTGAGGCCACGGGAGACTTACTTCATTGCGGAGGAATAATCGTGATCATTTTTGTTCTTTTATTTTATTTTATCTATTTATTTATTTTTTGACATCCTCATTTTTTCAAGTTTGATTTAACTTCTGAAAGTGTTTGATACAGGCCCGCTTTTTCGCTTAGGTCGCAAATGGTTTGGGGGCGCAAAAAAATTGGAGGACGAAAAAAAGAGGGAAAAATTGAAATTACAGTGAACGTACCACCGTCTAACGAATCATGTGGAAAGCATTCCTTCCCTTAAGAGAGTAAATTGAAATGAGATCTACTAAGGAAAGAGAAATGCTTATCAGTTTGATGTTGCTATGTACTCAAAAAGATATTACAATGGATATTGATTGCAATGATGTCATTAACGATTTTGTGCAATGATCAAAACTCGGAGAAAACCTTTCTTGTACAAGTACAATGACAGTGACTCAACAAAGAATAAGGATATCTAAAAGTAAAAGATAGTAAAACGATAAGCGGAGACAAAGATTAGAATAAACAAGTTGAAAACATTTCACGCAATACCGCGTGTACTCTATATTGCAATTGCAAACGATTTCATTAATTTGCTGTACTAATTTACAAAAGGGATGGTCCGTGATGTACTAGGGTAAGAAATGAACAAGAGTGGTAAAAACATGCCACTACCCTTTCCTTACGGCTGCCAATCCAAGATTGGGCGGGTTCATAGGAGGTGGGTAATGGAAAGGTTTTCCAAAGAGCAAAAACAAATGAGAGTTTAAGTAAAGGGGAAATCCCTCCCGAACCAAAACTGGCAAGGTAAAAACTGAAGGAGGGGAGGTTCTCTGAAAATTGTGTCGGGGCGGGGGGGAACAATAAAGTGCCTAGGCCGCCGGTGAGGTTAAATACGGCCCTGGTTTGGTATTTAGTGATTATTCCTAGTAAGTTGAAAATATATTGGTTAAAATTATTGTAAAAACCCGTTTTGAAAAAGATTATAGAGATAGTTGTATTGTGACGGGCTCACGCGTCTTTTCTTTAACATGACCTTTGGGTTCTTTGGGGGCCAAGATTAATGGCAACTCTTTTCCAACCAAAACCCAAGAAGCGAAATGTGAAGAGGAAGTGCAAATAAGATAGCTTTTAAATAAGAGAAGTTTCAGTAAGTCGTATGGCAATTTGGGGAATATGTGTGAAAGTAATACAAGCGAGAATTGACACCCAATTGTGAAGTTACCTTGAAGATTAAAGACATTAGGTCAAGGTACATACCATTGCACGCACGCCCAGACGCCTCTTCATAAGATTGACACTAAATTTGGATTAAGGTAGGATTGATTAATTTGATATTAGGACTTGTAATATTATTAGAAGTGAGAGTAGGCGGATTTAGTATTTATAGTGGTCTAAGTTACGCGATTCGGTTTAACTATTACTGTATGTTTGTTCATTATAGATTCTCGCTTAAATAATATTATCTAAATTGTTAGAAATTTAAGTTTCATTCTTAATAAAATCATATTAAGAATTAAAAAACCCTACCCTTACAAACCCTACACCTCTAGCTCACGCTGACAATCAAGGCCGCGGTAGCCGAGTGGTATGGGTATCGGATCGCGGCTTGCCTTGTCACGAGTTCGAGCCCCGTACCACTAAAGACCCGCCTTGTAGGGCAGCGATGCACGTTAAATCTGTCGAGAGCTGAAACGCCCCCGTTGGTGTGATGTGGTAGTTAGGAAGAAGGGGTGCCAGCTCAGGTGTCGTCCACGTTACTTGACCGTGGTTCAAAATTACGTGGTCCGTCGCGAAAAGCCCTCGTGTAGCTGAACAATGCGACGTTAATATTCAATCAATCAATCACGCTGACAATCAAAGAAACGGTCACCTAAGGGGGGGGGGGATAACATTTTGTCATTGTAAAAAAATTGGAAATCTTTTACAGATTATAGAATGCTCCTTATGTCTGTTTTTTTATTTTCCCTTCCATAGCCAATATATCATATTATACGGAATTGTGGCCAAATGACAAGGTTGACTAGTGAGTAGGCCCCTTGTTCTCCATATGCACTTTACAAGTTACTTGTTTTTAGTTGTAGATTACTAATGGGCGAAATTCAAGACAGTCACGTGATAAATGCAGTTACGTGTTCTCCATTGAATTCTAAATTGGCATTGGACTTGTCCTTGCGTTTCTACTAGTAAAATCTATATAAAAATTCAGATTTGATTATTCGGTAAAGATGTTCACAAGTATAAAGATTGAGTAAAGTACAAAAATTATTATCTTCTCCAGAACAGTTACCGACTGAGACATTGAAGTGGTACTAAGCAAGGTTTCGAGATCAACTTTCTCCATTTGTTGAAGAATATAGACCTAAAAACACTTTCAAATAATCAAGAATTTAAACAATAAACACCAAAGTAAGATTTAAAAAATAATAATAAAGCTCAAAATCAACAAAAATCTAACAATGTATCAAAATGGTTTGAATGCTAATGGTTTTGTGTGAAATCATACAACATACACGCTAAAATCGAAATGAATTGAATTATAAATGTAACGTAATATTACTTTGAATTGTTTTTCTTTAAAGCATTTTTGCAATTTGGGAAATAAGAATTTTTTTTTTCAATGGCGTAACGAGTAATATTAGGGCCCCCCTGCAAAGTTATGTTTTGGATTCCAAGTCACATTTTGCAAAACATTGCAAAACCCAGTGGCGTGACGTACACCCCCGCATCATGTGTGTGTGTGGAGGGGGTACTCAGAATTCTAGGGGGCCCAAAGCCTGACTGATGACTAGTACGTACCCTTTGTAAGATCCGGCTTGGAGCAAAGCCACCTTGATTCAGACGGTCTTTCTTGAAGCCTGTAAGGTTCGCCTGAATCCAAAAACGGTATAGGTGGTGCTTCCATCGGAATATAAAAAAAGAAAAAGAGAACTTCATGATGAAAAAAAAGGTGCGAAAGGACTGTTACGATCGCTAGGATGGAAACAAAAATGATGTGAAACTGAAGTTAATGTAACATTCTCCGTTACGCTACTGGCAAAACCGTAATATAACATAGGCTTTGGGATCCTTAGAATCCTGCCCCTCCCCTCAATGAGTGGGTTTTGGAGGTGTACGTTGAGCCACTGATTTTTTTAAAGACATAAAAAGTCTATTTAATGACAAAATAATTGTTTTAAAAAATGGCAGCGCCACATAAAATCGGACGGTATATTTTGATAAAAATCAAGATAAAAAATGTTAGAATATAAAATTAACCATAAATCATACAAAAAAGCACCAATGTGTTAATAAAATAAGACAGAAATACGCAAAATTATAAAAAAGATACAGAGTTTATTTTTACGTATTTTTTGTAAATGTAATAGAGAAAATTAGTGAGTTAGCCATACTAGGATGGGCACAGCAGAACTTGGCCCTCATGGGCTGCTGCGCCGCTGAGTTTGAGTGGGTTAACCATGTTCAATACAATATTAATAAAACATTTACTAATTATTGATTTCGTTTGTATGTGTGTGCGTGTGATATTAGATTACCATTTCACTGTCAGTAAATTAGAGATTTAGGATTACATTTCTATGAATTGAAATGTGAATATTACTTTTCTAATACGGAGCTTCGATTATATGAAACTGAAAAGCCTCTCTATTATCAAATTCATCAAAGTATAGACAAATAATTACTGGTGTATTGCTTGGGGTTTGTTTACATAGTGAAGACCCTTATACTTTAGATAATTTTCTTGTAAAACTAACTTACTAATTGTACTTAAATTTTTGAATATTTATTAATGTATTTAAATTATATATATATATATATTTCTATGTTTGATCGAGAAATTTAATCAAAATTCCAACATTAGCAGAATTAAACAAACCTTTAAAATTGTAATTGTGAATAGTATAATTTTTTTATATTGTAAGGATGCAACAATATCTGAACTGCAGAAGGTCGCCCACACTTTATGGAAACGATTTTGATAGTTAATTTTTATCAATAAATACCGTATTTTTTTAGGCAATTTGCTTCTATCTGATAGCCATGATTCTTGACAATAGCTCTACCTCGAATTTTTCATAAAAGTAAACTTATTCTTAGTACTATCATGCAAATTTTACTCCATTCCTCTTAAACCGTTTTCCGAAGTCTATTCAGTGTTCTTGGATGCCGTTTTCCTAAAGCTCACTTTAATAAACCGAAAACATATAAGTCCATTGTAGAAACGTATGGTGATTTCAAACGTATTTCATCAAATGGGATACACTTTATTCCTGTTTCTGATTCTTTCTTTGCTAATTAAGCAGCAGTTGACTTAGATGTGTGACTAGAGGCTTTGTTCATATGGAGCTCAACTTTATCAATGTCCTTTCCATATAAGGTTGGCATTTCTTCTTTAAAAATTGGTTCTAAAATATTCTGCTGATAGAGAGTAGAGTAATTAATTCTGGCTTTACTTGAGACTTTTTTTATTTTTAATTTGCCGTTGCTAGAAAAACCTGCAACTATCACACAAATCCCTTTAGAAACTTTACTATACACTGACGAAGCCATTTCGTAGTCATCCCCGTCTGTTGAACAATAGAATATCGATCTTTTTTTACTACAGTCGCTTAAATATACCTATACCTTGTCGAGTGTTTCCACAAATTTCCATTGTTTAGCAGCTAGGTGTTTTCTAATTTGCTTTTCTTTCTGCAATATGTTTTTTAAAAAAAGAGACGAAATATAGGTTTAGACTTCTGTTTTAACTTTAAATCCTTATGAATGATTTCAATTACCCTGGCAGAAGACATTCCTAGTTTCGATACTATGAATCTTTCAATTGTCGGATGTTTTTTAACACGCTTTTATGTTTCACTTGTATGTAACGGAATCTTTGAACTCTATTTTTACCCATTTCAAAAGGTCAGATTAATTCGAAATTTTGCACACGTCAAGGACCGATGACAATACAATAATTTCATAATATTGTTCCATTGTTCTGATCAGAATAATCAAGCATAACGATTTCCAGATTTGGTGACTAATTTATTATACCTTTTCCAGATTTGGCGACTAATTCCATTGCCATTGCCAGATTTGGCAACTAATTCTATATACCATTTCCCGGTTTGGCGATTAATTCCAAATCCCATTTTCAGATTTGACCGCTAAAAGATTAAGAGTAACCCTATAAGCGAAAACGTGTTTTTTTTTTTTTTTTTGCGTCAGCAATGTCTTATCATAATATAAACAATTGTCCAGTTTTTCTGGAAATGGAAATTAAAAAAAAAAAAAAGACTCGTGCATGTGAAAAAAAAATTTGTGTTCTAACTGCTAAATATTTTTTATTTTTAAAAAGCAATACGTTTAGAAGTGATTATACGAATTAACATTATAGCATTATGTTTAAAAGGTGATAATACGATTGACATTTAATATTTCTTCTTAACACACTTTTGTTAGTTTGACTTGTTTCTATAGAGACGAAATCTTTGAAATATAACGATACGGGACTCATTCGAGGCCCCGTAAGCGGAGAAAATAAATATCCTTCAGACCCATTAATTAATATCCATTGAAGAGCAAGACTAATTCAAGCCGCCACATAATTTCGGTTCCAAACATCAAACTCAAGGATAAATTCAACAAAGAATAAAAGATAGTTTTAAAAACTAAAAAATGAAAAATAAATTATAATTTTTTAAAAAAGTTAAAAACCACGCTTTTAAGGTTAATCGAACTAAAAAGTTTAAAAATCATTCTTAATGTAAGAGTAAAATGATTAACGAGAAAATTAATGTCATTGGGGTAAAAGCGTGTGGGGTGTTTGTACTAAATTTTTACACTAACTCAGCATTTCGGAATAAAACTAGTAAGAAATTATAACAATTGATATAGAGCACCCCACGCTTTTACCCCCAATGGCATTAATTTTCACGTAAATCGTTTCATTCTCATATTAAGAATTATTTTTTTTTAACTTTTTAGTTTGATTAACCATAAAAAAACGTGTTTTTTAGTTTTTTTAAACTACAATTTATTTTAGGATCAGAGACGTGTCACTTTCTTGATAGTTACTTGTGTTTGAACAGTCTTAGAATAAAGTTTCGAGGTCATGTTTTCATTTTTACTTTCTACTGGGTACTTTTTCCGTTTCAAATTTAATATATTAGAAATACCTTTGTGTGATTGAAATGCAATAATTGAGATTTTTTACTCGGCTTTTTTTAATTTGTTGATATGAATCTTCCTCCTCGGAGAGCGCAGTTACGTAACTTTCGAGCCATATATTATTTTCAGGAACTATTTTTAAAATCTTTTATTTTACATTCCATTCAAAAAAAAATCTTAGCAGACTATTATTCTGAAATTTTCAAAGTTTTATCTCAAAATGCAAACGAGAAAATGAATAATATCATTCCCATAAAATGTGTGAACGACCTTCCATATATTTTTGGTAATAGTAGAATTAGTATGTTGTTTATATCATGTATTTTGTAAAATTTTACTAGAATGATTGTCCTGGATTCTTATGGAATTTTATATAGAATAAGAAAAATATGTGGAAAATTAATATCCAATTAACATTTAATCCTAATTTTTTTTTATAAAATACAATGAAATAAGATTACACGTCTCGTTTTTCTTATGTTCGGATTTTATAAATGCAGCATTATCTTGAAAGTGTTTGTTGAGTTTTAGATTACAAGAATATTAACATGCAATTGCCTGATTTCTCAGTATACACTATCACGTGATTCACCCCCACCCCCTAAAAAGTAATTTTCTGTATGCAACAAATAATATTGACGATTACACATTTTTTTTATATATAAAAACATATTGTAAACAACAAATATAAACGCTACAACCTCAAAAGGGATTGTCTTATCTTTCAAATTACAGTATACCTTCAATAACGGAACTTTCTGAATATCCGACGAGCAATGATCTTCCATAAATCGGAAATCCGATATTTTCGGGAGATAAGAAAATGAGATTCTTGGTTCTTCGCAATCAGTGGCCATTGTGCTGCGATTATAGCCACGCCCTGGCTGCACCTGTTCTTCGTCTCCACCCCCTGAGGATAGTTCTAAGGACCCTGCGAAGATGAAGATCTTAAGATGGAAGCAAGTTAGAGAAGGGGCATTCATCATTTTGTTATGTGACTACCTCCAGAATGAAATTTATATTTATTGGTTGTATCATATGACACAAATCATATTTTCTTAGAGGTTGTGAAGCATGCTAAATTTTTTTTATATTCTAGATTGATCTTTTTTGTTATTAAATGTAAATTTAAAATAATAATTAATATGAAATAACTTTAGGTTTTTACCCGTTTTATATCCAAATTTATTTATTTTGTTCGAATTTGAGTAGAATTATTTTTTCTAAAATAAATTAAACCTAAACAAACTAAACATAACAACATTTGAAACTTTTATATATATTTTATATAAGAAATCTGACCCGTCCTCTAAATAGGACTCTGGGATAAGGGGGATAAGATTTACACTTACATGTTTCAGTGTTCTCTCCAATGGTGAAAAGCCATTTATGAGGACAAAATTTTACTTTATTTGAATAATACTTTCTTGCTAACAAAATATTTCCCTCTTTTCAGTTTAATTTCACTCTAATTTTGGTAGAAAGTTCCAAAGCAAGCCTGACAAAGCGTTTTGTCATATTTGCCACAGTACGTTTTTTATTTTTTTGCATCTCTTTTATAACGATGCTGCTTTTCTCCGTTTAGTAAAAAATGATTAGCACGATCTTAACGGATGTCTTCTTTTGCACCAGAAGGTGCAGTTGAGGCCCTAGGTTTACCTCTCGTTCCTAGCACAGTTTTTTTTAGATAGATTGTTGTCACAGCTCTTCGGGTGGCCGCGGTAGCCGAGTGGTATAGGTATTGGATCGTGGCTTGCCTTGTCACGAGTTCGAGCCCAATACCACTAAAAGACCCACCGTGTAGGGCAGCGATGCACGTTAAATCTGTCGAGAGCTGAAGCGTCCTCCCGTTGGTGTGGTAGTTAGGAGAGGGGGGTGCCAGCTCAGGTGTCGTCCACGTCACTTAACCAT
>BMAV01007075.1:66515-120121 GCA_019973955.1 Trichonephila inaurata madagascariensis
CGTGCATCGCTGCCCTACACGGCGGGTCTTTAGTGGTACTGGCCTAAAGCTGTGGGAGGGAACGATGCATGACCAAGACTTTCCATGATAAATCTAATTTATTATTATTCAATTGAAATATTCCACAACAAAGTAATCTATAAAAGGAAGCCCTAGGAGTGATATAAAGAAAGCAATTACCTCAAGTGAATAAGCGCACGTAATCAGATTAGTTTTAGCTTTAATATAAATCCCATCCTATTAATTTTGGATCCACTAATTTAGTCTAGTAGCCAAAATACGTCATTTAGTCAAGATGCGTGAATACTAATTCTCACCTTAGTAAGGCTGCATTCAGATGCTCCGCTCCTTCTGACCTACGATTGAGAGAAGCTTGACATCTTTGGGAAACGGAACGCGAAACGTTCCTCCATCCCATATCGAAAGGTATTTGGGCCTTGAAGTGGAGAGGCTTTGATTGAGAGGGAGCTTCCTGATTAGTGGACTAAAAGAATCGGCGAGTTAACACTCTATTCGCTTCCTTGAAGTTATGGAACAGAATTGAGTTGGGAAAAAGTGCTTGCCTGTGTGGGTTGCAGATTGAAAATATTTTAAAATTAAGAAAGGAAATGTGAAAGTAAAATGACAAATTAGAGAGATGGTCATTTGCCACGAGGGGAATGGTGCAATTAGTTACTATGGGAGATTATACCAGAAAGATTCTTCTGGGCCTCTTAGTATTGACATTGGGATTGTAATTTTCAAGATTTAAGACATTTAAGTTATTTGAATTTGGCAGATTATCAAAAAATTTAATTGCTATTTTTTTAATATATTTTTTAAAAGGATAAATGTTTATAGCCTTGTAAATATCTCTATTTTTAGTGTATCAACATGCCTTGGTTATATTCCTGATTAAAGCATTTTGGGCATTTTCTAAAAATTTAATGTTTGAATTAGCTGCATAGCCCCACACAGGGCAAACGTACGTTAAGATGGGCCGCAAAACAGCAGTGTAGAGAAGTACTTTGTTGTAAATATTCATTTGAGAATTCCGGCAAATTAAGGGGTAAATTGAGCGCAAGGCGTTCCGGAATTTTTCACGCGCGTATAAGATGTGTTGTTTCCATGATAAATTTTTGTCTAGGAGTACTCCTAGGTACTTCGTACTCTGAGACCAGCGTAGTTGTGTGGAATAGATGGTTAGCGGTGTGACTGGTTTTCTTCTCCTTGTGAAGAGTACGGCTATTGTTTTATCTACATTAATTTTTATTTTCCATGTGTTAAAAAAGTTTTCACAAGGAGGTGTAGGTGTGAGTTGAGTGCACGGGTGATAGTATTGTGATTTTTTTATAAGTAGCCAGGCTAGCAGTATCATCAGCGTAAATATTAGTACTGGTTTGAGGGTGAATAGGTATATCATTAATATATATGTTGAATAGCAGGGGTCCAAGGAGACTACCCTGGGACACACCCCTTATGATAATAAAAGAAGAAAGAGTATCATTCACTCTTTGAAGGATTTGTTAACTAAATAAGAATTAATGAGATGAATTAAAGCAGGTGGAAAATTGTTAGTGATAAGTTTGTAGATGAGTCCCCTGACCCTGTCAAAAGCCTTCTGAATGTCTAGAAAAACAGCCCCAATGGACCTGCCTCTCTGAAATCCAGAAGAGATTTTTTTCAGTAAGTCTGAGTAGCGGGTGGTAGGTAGAAAGATGCCTGATGAACCCATATTGATTTGGATTAATGAAGTTGTTATCATTAGTAAAAATATATAATCTATTAAGGATTACATGTTCCGTAATTTTACTTAAAATGCTTAGAAGGGAAATTGGTCTGTAACTGTCGGGATGATGACTATTTTTGCCGGGTTTTTTAATCGGAAAAACTATTGCAGTTTTCCAGTTATTTGGAAAATGTCTGAGAATTAAAATTTTATTAATTAAATATGTTAGTATGAGAATAATTTTAAGTGGAAAATTTTTAACCATTTTATTGGTAATATTATCGCTTTGTTATTGGGGAGCCTTTTGACGTAATCAGTGATTTCGTCTGGGTTAGTAGGAGCAATGGGAAGGGGAAGTGGGTGGGAGAAAAAATCTTCTAAAGTGTTAGTAATGTTATCATCAATAGGGTAAATTTTATCATCAGGCCTTTTGTTTTCTATGAAATTATTTTTAAGTGTTAGAGCAAGTAAATTGGCTTTCTGTTCGTCACTATTTGCGATGCCAGAAGAACTATTAAAATTAGGAATGTTAGAGCGTTTTTTGCGAAAAAAATTTTGGCACTGCCATAGGCTATTGTCAGCTGTATTAAGAGCTTCTAACCTTTTAGTCCTGGAGTTTTGTGAATGTTTTTTGAGTGTTTTTTTAAGTTGTTCTTTAAGTTGTGTAAAAAAAGTGAATAAAACTGTTTGATAATTCACCACACATAATTTATATTCGGATATTTGGGATAATAGCCTTTGTTGCATTATATCCCATAAAACCTGTAACTGTAACTCGGATCTTTTCTTACTATTATTAGTATTGTTTTAACGGTTAGTAAAATAAGAATTTTAATTTGTAATGTGTTGATTGCATAACTTTATACATCGAATTTGTCTTTTAATTTTATGAAATGAATTTAGGGCCCCAAAGTATGCCTATAATACTGAGTGAGACAAGTGACGATATTTCGAAATTCTCTTGTACATTTCTAATATATGAAACTAAAACTTGAAGTTATTGTAAATTAACAAACGAAATATTGTAATAATGTTTTCCTAAAATTATATGTACAATACAGGCTTCTTTGTTGTAGCCTAGTGGCAGGGACGTCTTAAGGACTCTCTGAGGCCCTTATGCAAAAGTAGGCCCTACCCGAGATCTTTAAAAGTAGCATGCATCGTCAGAAATACTCGTTCAAATGGTAATTTTTTACAAATAAATGTGCACGACTCACAATCTCTCAAAAACCTAAGCACAAACCGACTCAACCGATGGCCGTATTTCGATTAAATGAGTTGAATGATTGTTTAGGGTATTAGGCCAAGGCCTAGACGTGGACAACGGTCATCACATAATAATGCAGTCTTGCCACTTTCGCCAGTTGACATGCAGTTTGAAATTCCCTGTGTTTCGGAAAATATGTACGGGAATAATATTTGACCAATAAAATTATCCGGATGCTGATCTTATTAAGACAAAGTCTAGAACGAAATGAGTCCCGTACTGATGAATATGTTTCAAGGTGTAGTATTTCATTGAAATTCAGAAAGACAACTTAAAATATTGTTTAAGATTACAAAATGATATAGCAGGGTAATAAAATTATGATGACAACAGCTCTCGCTGACTAGTGAAACTTGCTACAGAGTGCTATCAAGTTTAGCTAAGTTTCTCTATACACAACTATTTAAGTAAATCAACTCTGATAAAGGATCAAATATTCATTTAAAAATCATGATTATTTTAGTTTCTTCATTAATTATACTATATTCTTGCTTCCATCTAGCTTATGGTTAGAAAGCATAACTTTAAATTTCGATCTTTTTTTTTTTTCATTTTTCTTATTGATTTATATTTACTGTTACTAAAGGATTATCTCCTAGCTATGATATAAAAAGATTTTTTTTAAAAAATCATACCCATGCCTTGGGGCTTGCTGAGGTATATCAAAGTTTCTCGGGTTGCTTTTATTATGCTATCCAATATCAAAATTTATTTTTAATAGGTACTTCAGAGAATATATGTTCGATGTAATTAAATACCAAATATTCTCACAAACGCGGTTAAAAGATTTATACCCTTCATATATGTATATATTAAAAATGAGCTTGATTCTCTAATGCTGTCTTCATCGCTGTCCTACGAGTTCATTTACATGTCTACAATGGGAGGCTACTTTGAAACTGAAATAAATAGTCAAATCGTTTTCTATAAGGTCATTAACATACAAAAAAAAAGACACTTTTTGACATTAACTACTTTTTCGGAACAAAAATGACAATCTTCGCAATCCGCGGAAAACTCAATGTTTGCTATAAAACTATCCGCTAAAATACTCATCACAGAACCCGTGCTGCTACATATCTTGGAAGAGTGGATAGAAAAGAATATTCCTGCCAAGTATCGTCCGAGTTTTCGTAAAAATAGTTATTCTATGTAATTTTAAAGTAAGTGGTACTTATAAGTACCGTCGGTAGATAAAGGGTTTAAGTATAAAAGTAACATTAACATTTCGCTTTATAATATTATTCAATTCCTACTATTAGCTCACACTCTCTCTCTCTATATTTATTTATTTATCTTGGTGGAATTTTCAATCGTTAATAAAATACATTTTAAAGCGCTCAATTGAGCTGAAAATGTTATATGCATGATTATTTTGGATGACAATAGAATAATTTAATTATTAATATAAAAATTTTAATTGATTAAAACTAATTATTTAAAGAATTACAAATATACAGCCACGTTGGCATCATTTTTGGCGACTTGTGTCAAAACTTGAAAAGGTTTTCTCACGTTTTAAAGCATTCAGTTGAACTGAAATTTTATATACACGACTGTTTTGGATGGCAATACGATACTCATAAAAATTAATTACCACTTAATGTTGTGATTTTGTTCTATGTATATACATATTTATATTAATTATAACTATTCAATAAAAAGTAGCTAAAATAAAATTTTTCTTAGTTGATCTAAGAAGGAAATGACTTAAAAAATTTTTTGTTATATTACTTGTTTTTACTTTTAAAGTTTGTTAAAAATAAAATGTTAACTTAAAGGGAAATGAGTGCCATAAAGTATTCAAACACTAAATTTTGATCCTCATTCTTTTTAATGAGTTCGTCTAATATCAATATATTTAAGAGATTTTTTTTAAATTAAAAACTTATCTTTTGCATTTAGACAATGTTTAAAGTATCTTTTGGCATATTTTTGTTTGTTCACATAGCAAATACATACTGCTTACTAAAGAAACAAATGTATTTCAAAAATTAATTATTTTTATTACAACAGTGGTAAACAACTGCTAAGTAGTTTGCACCAACTGGGTTGCTTACTGCTTTTTCATAAAGCGCTTGAGAGGAAAACTGAATTTATAACAAACAAAAATTATCCGTCTGGCAAAAATTATTCGACAAGAGTAAAGATTTTTATTTAAAAGAGATGTGAACCTATATTTGAGCTCTGTAAAAATTTCTATAAAATTCAATCTATAGTTTTCCTGTTTAATTTTACCTGAAACTATTGGACAAGTATTCAGATCAACTGATTTTAAAGATTATTCTTCCATTTGTGTGAGTCAAAGGAACAGATAATGGAGATTTAGATTTCCCAAATCAATTATAAATTAGCTGATATTTTATTGGAATGATACGTTGTTTGCAAATGAGAGACAATTTCCCATTTTAGATTCTGATAAGGCATACAAATGAATGGAGAAAGGGAAAAATGAAACTGAATAATGATGGTGTGAAAACGACAAGTTTTATAAACGCAAGAAAACTAAATTCAAGATTTTATGAATAATTATTCAGAAACTATGTATAATCTTGTTTTTACATTCGTAACTGACATTAATTTTAAATGAATCAAGTCACATGACTATGCTCCAGAATTATGTGATAAAATATGGTTGCAAAGTTTTACCTTACGTAGTAGACATGTTTGCCACACAAAATGAAGTTAGTATACCAATTCAAGAACAGAATGTACATACCATAAAAATTAAAGAGAAAATGAATGCATTGGTTTGAAAACTTAAATTGTGGTCATCAAAACTCGAACAGAATGACGTACAACGTTTGGATTAACTAATTTTCTAATGATAAAAAATGAATTTAAAGGAACGTGTTAAATCTTGTATAATGAATCGCAATTTTTTCAATAAAAATACTACTAGAGGATACTTTCTAGAAAATGAAAACCAGGCAATGAGGGATAAAAACTCAATTCATGTACTATGACAAATGAGAAGGCTTCTCAGTGAAGAGAAAACAATTTATCAACATATTCAATGTTAAAATCCAAAATTAAGCTATTATTTTAGTAGCAAATTCATGCAAAATTCGCAGAAGATTCTCACTCTCTTATAAACATTTCAATTTCATTCGGATTGATTGAATATTAATGTCGCACTGTTCAGCTACTCGAGGGCTTTTGGCGACGGACCACGTAATTTTGAACCATGGTCAAGTGACGTGGACGACACGTGAGCTGGCACCCCCTCTCCTAACTACCACACCACACCAATGGGAGGACGCCAATCAATTTCATTCGGAACAACAATTTTATGTGGAAATTTTTCCTCTATATATTTTGTTTATATTGTCAACTATATTGAGTCAAATTAAATACAGAATATGAAATGTAACTGCTTACAACTTCAACAGACCTAGACCTAGACAGCTTTGCAAAAAAATGCAAGCAAATACACATACGTGTAAACGTAGATCTCAGTCAGTAAACATAATGTATTTAAAAGTGACACTTAGAGCACAAATAAATGCTATTAATGAGTAAAATATAGTAATTTTAAATTAAAACTCTTTAGCAAGAGATACGGTAACTTCCTTTAACTGCTTGTACGTAAAGAACATATGATCTAATTCAAATACTTTAAGGCTTTATTATTCTAAGGGAGGGATTGGGTTCCCAAAAATCACCTGATATTTCTAAGGGTTCCATGAGTCAACAAAGTATGAAGACCACTGCTCTAATGAAAAGAATATAACTGATATTGCTTTTATAAAAAAATAAAAACCATAAATCTTTTAATTCTGCAGGTATATTTACAACATGTAATGAATCATTAAAAATTTGCATTTACTGAAAAATATACTAATATTAAATGATTCAACATTAAAATTAATTGCCAACAAGCAAGTAATTCAATTTCCAATCTTTTGAAGAGACAATCTGATTTTTTTTTTTTAGTTTTGCAGAAATTTTGGAAATATGTAAAAGGTGAATTTATTAACATGTATACAGATTATTTAATTTACTGGAAAAGTTAGAGGCACAAAATATAGAGCATAAAATAGAATTATTCAGCAAATCATTAAAATATAAGTTGTGCACTCACATGACTTAATTCACATCATATTAACACTGTTACATTTATATCAATTGAATTAGTTTATAATCAAGAATTAAATATACTTTGACACAATACCTGTACCAAATATCTGTGGAAGAGTTTAAACAAATAGGAAATGAATAAAATACAAGTTAAAACACAGAAAAGGACTTGTTTTCCTAGCAATTATGAATGTTACTGACATTGATTTTACAATGCTATGAATGTTAAAACTGAATGCAGGAACTTGAATAATATAATTAGTTCAGGTTCCTGCTTTCTCAATGTAGTTAATACTTCTTTTAAAACAAAAGTTTTCGCCAAATTCAATGTCATACTTTTATTTTGGCATTCAAATTTGCTTGATATTATTTCAGAAGGTAGTTGCACTGACGATGGAGCACAGAGTAAGTATATTACAGAACTATTTGCTGAAAAGTATAATCAGAGAAATTATACTTCTATTTATTAAAACTGTATCAAACTTCAAACTAAATTGATTTTCCCATATCATCTCATAACACAGCATTAATAATAAATTGTTCAAAGACCTAAATATTTCCAAAACTTAAAATTAAATTGTACAGACAATATATAAAGGACAATTTTCTTTCTTAGAGAATATAAAGTATCAAATAGTTTTTCAGAATAAATTGTTATACAGAGAAAATTTCTAAATAATTCTTTGTAAAGGTTATATGAAAAGAAATGAAAACATTAAGTACTGTTAAATAGAATTTTATAACTCATAAGCTTAGAGAATGCAGGGCTTGTGTTAAAGGAAATGAAAATAACATAAACAGAACAAACAGTGACATATCTAATTTTATTGCTTAAAATATTATACAGAAAATATCACATTTTTAAATAGATAAGAGTTTAATGGTATTTTACCCGATATATTTTTAATAGTATAATACCAGAAAATCATTTAAATTTTGTAACTAAAAAATCAAATTCAAGACACATTCAGAATAATTTTTAATGTAATAAAAAAAATTTACTTTAATAAATTTCAACAAATTAAAATACAATTTAATTTTTTCAATTTCAAACTCTTGAAATTATCTTCTTGAACAAACAGAATTGCAAGTGAGTTCAGGCCCATTATGGTAAACAGGAAGACAAACAACCATTGCAAAAATGTTCCAAGGTTCCTCATTCAATTTCAGTATTAATCAACATTGGATTTATAAGAGAAGCAGCTTTTTCTTTGCCGAAAAAGTACTTGACAATAGCCAAAGCAAATTCAAATGCTGTTCCAGGCCCTCGACTAGTTATTAAATGTTCATCAACAACAACACGTTTTTCAACATATGTGTATTCACCTAATTGAAGTTTCAAACAAAAAGTAGATTAGTTTTCCATGAAGTCTGAAGTACAAATCAAGAACAAAATCAAAACTTTTCATTTACTCATGTTCTTGTATGATAAAATCTAACTATTGAATTCTATAAAAAAAAAATTCCTTTGATAATTAATCTACAATAAATACATGTCTCAAGAATATTGCTCAACATTTAATATAATGACAAATATTGTAATGCAATCTTTCAATTTATAATTAAAATGTCAAAAAAGTGAAACAAAAATTTAAAAATAGCATCTTTAAAATTTTATTTTTCCTCATTTATAACAATTGCCATTTATATTTATACTGCCAATTTTATTCATCTTTTCAACTTTTGATTTTCTTTATATATTTTAGAAACAGTAGTTTCATATACTATCCTCCTTTGTAAGATTGGATATATAAACACATTACTTCATTTTTTAAAGTTTACTATATGACAAGCTAATTCAGCAAATATAAAATCTTTTTAAAAAAGAAAAACTCAAAAACATTAAATAATTAGTTTCTCCTGTCTCTACTAGATGGTGATTGCCAGAAAAAATTGCAAGTTGGACAATATAAAATTAAACTGTTATTACGAGGTCTGGCTATTAAATAACGAGACTGCGCGCCTAAGGGGCACCCTAGAGGCGTGGGGAAAAAACGAGTAGTGCGTTGGGTATCTGGAAATCTCTATTCACGTACCAAAACACGTTTTTATCACTATTATAGTACTTGTGCAGTAGCGGTTTGAAACGAATGTGTTTTTTTCTCATGCCGAAAACCATGTGCGACAAAAAACAAGAGCAACGTATCAATCTCAAATTTCTCGTTAAGTTGAAAAAAACTCTGACTGAGTGCTATAAAATGTTGCAAGAGGCCTATGGGGACAATTCTCTATCTTGTGCGCCTGTTTTTGAGTGGTGTAAGTGCTTCAGTGGGGGCTGAGAGAGCACTGAAGATGACCAGTGCCCAGGTCGCCATGTCACTGTTTCAACTCCGGAAACATTGACCAAAATCAACCAAATTGTGCGTGCAGATCGTCGAATGAGCTTCCTGATGATTGCCAAGGCTGCAAACGCTGATAAAGAAATGGTTAGAAAAATTTTACAAGAGGAATTACACATGACAAAAGTCTGTGCGAAGTTGGTGCCAAAAAACCTGACTCCTGACCAAAAGCTCTTGCGTCAACAGGTCTACTCAGATTTCCTTGAAAAGTTAGAAGATCCTGGAATGATGAAAAACATTATTACTTGCAACGAAACGTGGATTTTTCAATACGATGTTGAAACAAAGCGGCAATCGATGAATTGGAAGACGCTTGAATCGCCCAGAATCAAAAAAGCAAGGATGTCCAAATCAAAATTCAAGGCAATGTTAATTGTTTTTTTTTTTTTACATTAATGGTATTGTGATGACTGAATGGGTTCCAGAGGGTCAGACTCAACCAGACGTACTATTTGTCAGTTTTGGTAACACTGTGAGAACAAGTTCATAAGAAACGGCCCGAGTTGTGGAAGAACAACACGTGGATTTTGCACCAGGACAACGCACCTGCCCATAATGCTCTATCTGTGAAGCGGTATTTAGCCTATAAATGCACTCCAGTGCTCGAACACGCACCATACTCGCCAGATTTGGCTCTGTGCGACTTTTTTTTGTTTACGAAGATAAAATCTGCTTTGAAAGGGACCCGATTTGAGTCGATGGAAGCAGTAAAGCAAAAAACGGAAGAGCTCCTAAAGGCCTTTACCAAAGAAAATTTCCAGCACTGCTTCGATCAATGGAAAAAACGTATGGAAAGGTGTGTGGAGAGGGGAGGGGAGTATATTGAAGAGGAGCATTCGAATGTAAAATAATTTTTATAATAAAACCCTTTTTCATAACCAGTCTCGTTATTTAATAGCCAGACCTCGTATACAGATTTATAGTTTATTAAAAATTTCACTATCGGGGAAATGTGTTTAGCTACTTTTATTTAAATATAAATTTTGGAATAAAGGACCAAAATGAATAAATTTACCTGTAGACAAATCAGCTTGTTTGCAAGGATGTGATGTTATTTGCTTTCCTGTTCCAATGGAATGACTTTTCAAAGCAATAGGTGCTAAAAATAATTAGTAATTAATGTTAAGAAAAATAAAATCATAAATTATAAATGAAGGCTGGTTTTGAAAAAATTAAATTATTTCGGGTGATAAAAATGATTAATTTGGAACAAATATGTTTAAGTAAAATTTTGTTAATTTATAGGCATAGTAAACAAAAGTTGGAAAATAATTAGCAATATTAGCACAATATCAACGTAATATAAATCTTTCTAAGATATATTACAAATATTAGTTTGATAAAAAGCAAAATCAATATTAAATCATATCTATTACACTACTCATATATACAAGTAGTAATTAAATATTTACCCGCACATATGGCAGCAATAAGACGTCCATTTTTCTCTTGAGATCGAAGTATATTTTTCACAATATCACTCTAAAAATTTCAAAATATATAGTAAACTTATGTGAAAATTTCAAAAGAATACAAAATGATGCATGAAATGCCATTCTAATGTCTTCATTTGAAAATGACAGGAGAGAATTCATTACATTCTAACATCAGCTAATTTTCTTTTAAAATACTCCATAAGTTTACATTTGTGTGTCAGATGGTTTGTTTCAAGGCGTCTAGAAAAAAGTGATGGTTTTAAACTGTTTCATTATTGATTACACAAAATGGTTTATGTTCCAACTTTTCCAATAAAAATCCATTTACATATAGTTGCTGTCATACTTTTCCTTAGTTTTTTGTCATGCAAAATGTTATGTAACTACATTTTTCCATATTATCACCCTGTATTGTTTTGAAATTAGATATGGAAGAAGAGTCGACTGTCCAACATTTTGTTAGATTTCACTGCTTTTAACCCTTGATCCATAATGAAGTTAGTGTAAAATAATTATTCAAAGTTATTTTCTAGAAGAAACTTCCTATAACACATAGCTACTAAAGCATATAACTAATTGCTAATTAAATCCAATGAGGTTTATGAGCAGCTGTACGAATGTTTGTCACAATGTGCTTATCCAGTTAAAAAAACTAAAATGTCTAGTTTTTATTTATATCACAAATAAAAGTTTCATATTCTTAAACATACAGGAATTGCAAGGTTATCACAATTTAAGAAAATATAGTAAAATATATATGAATATGTTTCTCATAAGTTTTGGTTTTTCTCACATTAATTTCACTTTATTTTAATGCACTATTTACTTTCAAAATATATTTAATTTACAAAAATTATAGACAATTAATCACATTTACTAAATTTTAATACTTAAATTACTGTATAAACATTTTAATAATGGTATTCATTGCAACATTACATATATATAGGTTTCATTATTTTTATAAAATATATGCTTACTTAAGTTACAGCAATTTTGGTTTGGTCCTAGGAGAGCCCACACCCTTGGCGCGAATTATTTTGGTAGGTGATAATTGCACCATCTTGGTAACCTTACTTTGATACACTAGATATGGTAAACATAGCAATTTCTGGAATTTTCGAATTTTGTACGCGGACATTTCGAATTTCATTTTGTTGGAAGTATGCCTGAGTGAATATACCTTAGAATTTTATACTTAGTTGAATACGAAAGGTAAAGAATTGACTGAATGATGTATGAAAGAAGGATTGATTGCTTCAAGTTATGACTATCCTAAATGTAATGAGCGAATGGAATTATACGAACGAAAAAGTGTTGTTCTGGATGGATTTGAATAAAGATGTCGAAAAAAAGGTGTGAATACGCATGCTGTTCGAAATCGTACCAGCCACGTCGAAGGTATGTTCAACCATTACCTCACAGAATAAATATGGCGGCGCTCACACAATCATTCACTTAGCGATGGGACCTTCAAGGCTTTTTTTAAATTTGTTGTTACACTGTACCCTCCACTCGGAAAAGATCAGCAGTAAGAAAATTCGTGCTGTTTTTATATTTTTCATCTTAAATGTTTAATTTCTGTATTGTTTACATATATTTTCATCACGCATCCACCTTATCCCGCTATATTTACTTGCTGCCATTGTCGGGTTCGCTTGGCGCTTTTTTCGGTTTGTCGCCAAGGGTGTGGACTCTCCTAGGATTTTACCACAATTTTAATACAATTTTTAAAATCTGGAGTTGTAAATGACAATAACTTTCAATTGCCAAAATGGCAAACGGTAAATTAATTTTTCATGCTAGATTTTATATACAGCTTTATTTCTTAACAACCTTGAAAAACAATATTTCTGAAAAAAATATAAATTTTTAATTTACTTAATAAATATTATGTAAAAATTATTTTAAAAATCTGCAACAATTCACTAAATATTCTTATAAAAATTAAATATTCATGTTTAAATGCATTCAATTTAAATAATAAGCAATTCAATTAAGCAAATGCTTTAAAAAATTAATTTACCTGAGCCAAATTTTCAGCTCCCTTGAGCCCACCAGGCAAAATAACAGCATCGTAAGTCTGTTTAGCAGCATCTTGTATGCCTGTATCAGGAACAATTACTATATCTCTGCTGCATTTTATTGGATTTGCTCCTTGTAAACCAGCAATTGTAACTTTAACCTATATAAAAATATAAGATAAGATATTAAAAAAGCTTTTCACTTATGAGTAAATTCTGCAAAGTAAATCAGATTCTTTTAGCGATATACTGAACACATTTATTTTTTGTGTGTGAATTTCTGAGGAATTTATTTTCATTTTAATAAAAATATTTCATTGAATTATTTCACTACTTTGGCATACTTTTTGAAGTAGCTGTGAAGTCTGTTTATCCCCTATTCTCAGAACATGTCCAGAATAGCAGAAGAAATAATCATTCTTAGACTGTTAGAGACAAAAATAAAAAAATTTTGAAAAATTCCAAAATACTTAAAATATAATGTTAAACAACATACTTAACAGTTTCATCAAAGGAAGATGAAAAGATTACTTTCCCTGGAAGTTGAAAAGTAATGAAAATTTTTCCTCAAAAAATAATAATAAAATACTGAAGAAAAATTAATGATCAAAATGAAGAATGCAATATAGCCATGGAAACACTGATTAATGTTTAAATTCAAAACTTAAATATAATCAAATTATATACCCATGTCACAATATATCCAACATATTTTACAGATTATGATGGATACTTTAAAAAACAAATTTAGTGAATAGATATTTTTTTTTATGCAACTTCATGAAGGTCTAAATATAGCTATAGGAAATGAACTCTAACCGTATTTTATAATAAAAAAATGCACATAAGCCTACAATAGAAAAACTCCAACCAAATGATAGTTTTTTTTAAAAAAAAAACTTTAAATAATACATTTAAATTATTTGAATCCAATCTGTTATTAACCATTTGAACATTTTAAAAATTTGGCACTGGTTTAATATCAGTACGCTGCATGCTACGTTATTGTTGATATTTGCCAAGTTGGACACATGGCTGAGAAGTGGGTAGGGAAAAAAAATCGACTATGACTTCCGGAATTTAAAAAAAAATAGACTTCTACATATACATGTAAATATATACACATGTATTACAGCTTATTTTTTTGGTGCTAATTTGATATTGGAGAGCTATGCGCCAAGTTGTTGTTTATGTTCACCAAGATGGGCGATAACATTACAATATGGTTACTTTTTTTAAAGTTAATTTTTATTGGTTATTTTTCTCCAAAAACTCTATTAATTTCAGATGATTTTAATTCAATTTCTTTAAAAATTTAACCATTTTCATTGCATCTGTTCTTCAAGCTACTATTTCAATTTCTATTGTATTTTGTGCTGTTTTCGAATATGGATATTTCTAATATCATTCATGAGTACAAGGATATACTTTGAAGTGATAACTTCTATTGGCGCGATTTGCTAGAGAGTGAACTTGAATGAACATCACACTCGGGATTGTAATGCTCATTCGGCTTTTTTTGCCTGTATTCGGAAAATTGCTCCACAACAAGATTGGTCCACCCCTAAAAAGAAATCACGTCACTAAAAGAGAGGGACGTTCTCCCCGGGTTTTTATTCCCTTTTCTCCCCTTTATTCTTGTGTCATTATTGAATTTCTTTCTTTTTAGTTTTGAGGGTACAATATAATAAATTGATGCATTTATGCCAACATCCTTAATTATGTATAAATATAAAATATTTTGTTTTATATGAGAAATTGGAGTTTAAATGGGAAATTAGTGTTTTGTTTATTCTGTCAAATCTTAATTAACTTAAAAATGTTATTAATTACTTAACCTGAAGCTGCACACATTTTATACTAATGCATTGTTATTGTTGTGTGCCCAACTGGTCATCTAATAAACTTGGCAACCATGCGTTTTGGTTTTTTGTTTTCCAAAAGATGAACAGTTGATGCAAATTTCAAGGGACACACACACAACCCCTAGGAAATTTAAAAATAAATCAGATGATATTTCAATAGAAGAGTATCAAATTTAAAGTACATAGCGGATTATTACGTTCATAATATAAAATTCGAATGCTACGATTACAAATATAGATTTGTTGTAAATAAATCTAATTCGATTCAGAAAATGTCCAAGGGGCAAAATATTTGAGACTTCTGGACAGAGAAGGTTTAAAAATGTTCAGATATTGTTATGAAAATCATTTCAACACAATCTTTTATTTTTAATTTGTATATCGAAAAAATTCGAGTTAAAATATCTTAAAGTTGATTACCAATTATCTTGTATTACAAGCATATCTATAATTACATGAAATGTGGAATGTCTTGCATTCATTTAATTCATCTTCTGTAAGCTATAACACAACTGCATGTTCATTTTTAAAAAAATATTCATTACATTTGGCAATATATGCTTAAATAATTATTCGAAATAGAGCAATGAAGAAATTTTAACGTCGATGGATAATCAAAAAATAAAGGAACAAGTTCGATATAAAAACTTTTTTGAAAAAATTGGCAAGAGAAGCATAGAGTTGCAAAATGTTATCTCCGCACCACTCCATAAAAACATGAAACACGGTAGCCTGACCCCCCTTCCCCCACCAATATTCCATGAAAGTGAAGTTCCTTGTTCCCACTAAAGGGGCTCCCCTCCCACCTCTTTTAAGGAAAATGAATGGTGAGATTCTTTCTACTGAATCATTTGGGTTTAATGAGTTATGTATCGGAAAAATGTAGAGCAGAAAATGGACAAATAATTCTAATGATTACTATTTATATTTCATCTAAACAAAGTGTAAAGAAAATTATCGAATTCATTCACAAAAATTTAGTTGCCTACACGGTGTGTGAAGCCGGAACAATTCTTCTGAACAAATTGCCTATTATTTTAAGTGGGGATTTTAATGTCGATTTTTCAAAAAACAAATCAAAGCCTTTAGTAGATTTTTTAAAATCAAAATTCAATTTAAGTATGTCAAATGATCCAAATGAAAGCACGAAAAAGTACGGAACAATGCTTCACAGAGTTTTTTTAGATATTTAAATAATTTTGAATCTAAAGTACTTATAATCTATTTCAACTACCATAAACCTCTTATTCCCTTTTAAAATACAATTAATTCACAAATATTGTATACTTAGCAAAAAATATTACTTTATGAGTACAGATATATGATTAAATAATTTTCCCCTTGTTTTTTTTAGTATTCACCTAACTAATCACTGAAATAACATTACAAAATTTGAAGTTATCACTTCTATCATGTGGGCACACGCACTCTTTTTTTTAAAAAGAATGATAGCTGTTCTTTTAATTATTGCTGTAAGTCAAACCTTTCTACTTTATTTTACTTTTTAATAATGCGTGTTTGAACATTCCTTGTTCAATAAAATTCATTGAAGGAACTTACAGTTTTTGGTATATTGCAAGTTACCAGCACTCATTAATTGGCATTCATTATTAATTTTAATACATATTATGGGTTCAAGTGTAGTATAGGGGGGGTGCCATTTCGGATTTGGCTATTTTTCTTTGGATTTGGCGATTTTTATCTTCATGTTATGGCGAGATATCAAATTCATTCTAAAATAAATAATAAATAATTCCGAAAAAAATGCCATGGCGATCACTTTTAGTCGCCAAAAAAAAAGGACTGCGATAAGTGGTCCCCCTATACTACACTTGAACCCATATTATGTAATTATTTTATTTATAATATTGTAACAACTACATTTAAACTCTGCCTTCCCTTGACAATTAGCGACAGCCAGGGGGCACTACTTGTTCTTTTGAGAAGAGGGAACTCGTTCTTCCCTCTCTTCTACCCTGGATCGCCCCCGGAGAAAGTCGTGTACATGTGGAGTCAGGGAATGCCTGTTTCCCTCCTTTTAGTCCTTAAGCTATTTTCTGTAACTATAATTGATGTGTGTTGTTTATTTTAGTGACCCCTTGTGTTGTGGAACGTAAGAAAATTAAAAAAATAAGATTGGTTCCTGTAATGAAATGCCTTCTTTATTTCAATACAATGAAGACACGACATGGGGATTGTCATAATATAAACTAAACTCAGTGGTGCAACAGCGTATAAGGGCCAAAGCCTACTGTACCCATATCAGTGAATATGACCATTGGGAGCTGAGGTGCATGAGCAGATGTTCTGATCAGGTGGTCAGTCTGAAGTGGAACCCCTAGTGTTTAGTCCCCAAGCAAGCTTGGTATTCATTTATTGACCACTGAAGGGATGAAAGACTGAGTTAATCTTGCCCAGCCCAAGGATAGAACCCCTGACCTGTGGTGTGGAAGCGCAATACGCTACCATTCGGCCTCATTTATAATATAATAATTAACAATTGTTTTTTTAATATCTATTTATAATAATTATACAAAAATTATATGAATATTAATTTATATATATCATACTATTATATGTATAAACTAGCCGCTACCCACCCGCTTCACTGGGTATTTCACAATGTTGTATAAATATATACCGTTTAAATGTATATAAATTATTGATATCTAGCATTAAGAATTCGATTGCATTGAAAAATATATTTATAGCTGTAACTCTCGCCTCTTGATATAAAAAGGACAGAAATTATAATTTCTATTAAAATCTAAAATAGAAGTAGAAAGATTTTTTGCACTCACTTAACCCAGTAATCAAGTGGATTTCCGCCAAAGCAACTTTCAATGGATATCTACTCCATAAAATAAATATGCCTGCTAAATTTCATGTCTAAATCTAATAGTGCAAAAACGGAATTCTATCATCAATACGCTCCGTAACCTCGTTGAAAGCATTCTTACAAGGGGAGGGCACGACTAAGGAAATTCATTTGGGATCGAGACTTGGTGTAATAATAGTACTCTTAGGGTGTTCACCCCTCAATGTAATTCCGTCGAATGGCCAGTCAATTCGGAGAAATCAGCCTTCGAAATTCATGCTTAGCTTTTATACAATTAAATTTTAATTTTCCCCAATGAGTTGGTAGCTTGATTGGTAAATCGTCTGCTTTTTATGCTGGAGGTTAGGGTTCGATTCCACGCGCGATCAACTTTTTTTTCTTCAAATCATTTAATTATTTTTTTAAATAAATAAATTTATTTATGAAAGTTTTATTAAATATTAAATGATATTTTTTGTAATTATTTTGTATTTTATAAAATAAAAAAAAAATAAAATATATATCTTAAATTTTTAATAGTAAAATTATTAAAAATAATTATTACATAAAAATATTTAAAATATACATTAATAAAAATTATTAATAATAAAATTAGTAAATTAATTATTATTTATTATAATTAACTAATCACTTTTTATTATAATTAATTAATTATTACTAAGCATTAGTATTAAAAAGAAATATTATTAATTTATTATTAAAATTATTATTAATTTCTTATTAAAATTATTATTACCGTAAAATCCAGCGTATAACGCGCACCTATACTTTCATGCTAATTTTTTTAATTTTTAAGTATATTCGCCGTATAACCCGCACCCCCTTTTAAATGAAAAAATCTCAAATATTAATATACATTTCTTTATGTTTTGAAGTAATTTATTCGAGGTATTATCCCAGACTTTTGAAAAAATAGTATACTTCTAGAACTGCAACTGTTCTTATTCATAAGGCAAGTCGTTTCTTTTAAATAAACAATGTTTCGATACATCTGGAAGTTAATTTGTTTTATGCGCAGTTTTTTGTTATTTTTAAAGCTATCGTTTTTATACCCGGGGTATAACGCGCACCCTTAAATTTCCGTCTTATTTTTTGTGTTCAAAGTGCGCGTTATACGCCGGATTTTACGGTAATTTATTATTAAAATTATTAATTTATTATTAAAATTATTGTTTATTATTAAAATTATGATTTATTATTGAAATTTTTATTAATTTATTATAGAAATTAATGAATTAAATTTATTAAAATTACTTAAATAAACTTTTTGAAATTAAATAAATTTATTTGAAAAGGACTTATTAAATATTTTATAAAATTGTAAAATAATTAATTTAATAACACATAAAAAAGACATATTTCTTTATATTAATTATAAAATAATTAATTTAATAGTAATGATATATTTTATAAATTATTTTATATTATATATAATATTTTATTTATAGTATATTGTATTTCACATTATAAAACTATTTGCAACTAATTTTTTTTTTGTAAAATAATATTCAATATTTATTATAGATTTTATTATAAATATTATTTATTAATATAAAATATATTTATAAAATTTAATATAATTATCTATATAATCAAAGTAATTTTTTTATTTTATAAAATACAAATAATTACAAAAAATATCATTTAATATTTAATAAACCTTTCATAAATAAATTTATATAATTTAAAAAAATAATTAAATGAATTGAAGAAAAAAAGTTGATCACGTGGAATCGAACCCTAACCTTCAGCATAGAAAGCAGACGATTTACCAATCAAGCTACGAACTTGCTGCGGAAAATTAAAATTTAATTGTATAAAAACTAAGCATGAACTTCGAAGGCTGATTTCTCCGAATTGACTGGCCATTCGACGGAATTACATTGAGAGGTGAATACCCTAAAAGAGTACTACTATTACACCAAGTCTCGATCCCAAATGAATTTCTTTAGTCGTGCCCTTTCCTTGTTAGTGTATTTCAATTCAACAAAAGAAACATGCAAACCAAATTTTATTGTTATAGTCCTAATAGTTCGAAAGCGGGAATTTTGTCAATTAATACGCCTCAATAACTCCCCTGCTTCCCCCTGGAGTTGATTTCCATAAAATTCATTCTTAGTGGAATTCTATTCCACTAAAGAAACATGCTCAACAAATTTCAAGTAAACGGGTTAAATTCAAAAACAGGAATTTTTCTATAACTCATCTATCTTAACCCCTCGCAACCCCACTCCTTTAGGGGTTGGTTTTTGCAAAACTCTTTGTCAGAGGAACTCTATTCCATGAAAGAAACATACCTTCTAATTTTCATGCAGGTGGGTCTAATAGTTGAAAAACGGAAATATTTATCCTTTACATCCCTTAATCCCCCTCAGTGCCCCTTGGGGGTCAATTTTCCCCAAACCTATTTTGTATCGGATCTCTACTCCATGAAAGGAATCTGCTTATCAAATTTCAAGACTGTACATCTAATAGTTTAAAAATGGAAATAATTATCTATAACACCCCTTAAGCCCCCGTAACACCACTTAGGAAGCAATTTTCACAAAACCCATCTTATAGTGGATCTCTACTCAATGAATGAAATCTGCTTACTTAATTTTAAGATTTTATGACTAATAGTTTTTAAAAGGAGGTAATTACCTATAAAGGCCCTTAATTCTCCACAACGTCATTTGGGGGTCGATTTTCACAAAACCCATTTTGTAGCGGAACACTACTCCAGGAAAGGAATCCACTTATGAAATTTCAAGACTCTCTTAAAATAATTTTAAAATGGAAATGATTATCTATAGCACCCCTTAAGTCCCTACAATGCGTTTTGGGATTCGATTTTCACAAAACTCATTTTGTAGCAGATTTCTACTCTGTGAAAGAGGAATCCACTTACCAAATTTCAATACTGTGCATCTAATAGTTTAAAAATTGAAATAATTATGTAGAATGCCCCTTTGGCCTCCACAACGCCACTTGGAAGTCAATTTTCTCAAAAACCCGTTTTGTAGCGGATCTTTACACCATGAAAGTTATTTGCATACCGAATTTCAAGACTGTAAGTCTAATAATTTAAAAATGGAAATAATTATGTATAACGCCCCTTGGGCCCCCGCAGTGCCACTTGGGATTTGATTTTCACAAAACCCATTTTGTAGTGGATCTCTACTCTATGAAAGGAATCTGCTTACCAAATATCAAGACTGTACGCTTAATAGTTTAAAAATAGAAATAATTATGCATAATGCCCCTTAAGCGCTCCTTGGAGGTCGACTTTCGTAAAAATCTTTTTGTAGAGGATCTCTACTCTATGAAAGAAATATGTATACCAAGTTTCAAGACTGTACATCAAATAGTTTGATAATAAAGCTAATTATCTATAACACCCCTTAAACCCCCGTAACGCCCCTTGGGGTTCGATCTTTGCAAAATACGTTCTCAGCTGATATCTACTCCATGGAAAGAACCAGCCTACTAAATTTCAAGTCTGTAGGTTTAATAATTCTGGAGATATCGTGATTAGTCAGTGAGTGAGTGAGTCGCTTTTCTCCTTTAATATATATAGAATGTTATTTTGATATTTTGAGGATATTTGTTCAGGAGCACATAGAACCCCAACTCTGATTTTAAAAAAAAATTCGAAAACCTTCCCGGGATATACCTAATAATTTCCCAAATTGGAACTAGTATGTTATCAGGGGTAATGGCACCAAGCAGCGCTTCTTGTTGCTGGAATGGAATCCAATATGGCAGCCTAGCAGTAATTTAATGATACACAATAATTTTAAAGAATTGCTTTGAAATACAGTGAATGATTTCAAATAAAGGATGTAGGAAGAGATTGAGAATAACCTAGTTTAATCAAAAAATAATGAATGTCAATATCAATATAATAAAAAGTAACATGTACTAATACTAATATTATAAGCAGCGTATAATAATCTTATAATATAATTTTGTCGTAATTATATATAATATTCCTATAGTACGATTTAATAACAATTATTAGAAATAATAATCATGTGATATAATTTTATAGTAATTATAAAAAAGAATAATTATATTGTAAAAAAATAAAAAGAATGCATAAGAATACTCGTATAACATAATTATAAGTAACAGCATAATTATAAATAAATAACATAAGAATAGGTATAAATAAACAACAAAAATAGTTATAAATTAATTACATAATAATAATAAATTAATAACAATATTAATTATAAATAGCAAAATATGTAATATTTATAAATAAATACATTAAACAATTATAAGTAACGAATATTATATGATTATTACATATAGTAATAATTGCATTTTTATATTACATTATTAATAAAATAATTGCATTATATGTTAAAATTAATAATGAATATCAATTACAAAGTATTGAAAGCTTGCAATATAAAACTTGCACTGCAAGTTCCTTCAACGAATTTCATTGAAAAAAAGAACGTAAAAAAAAGAACATTTTTAAAACGTAAAATAAATGATTTACAGCGATAATTGAAAGCACAACACTTATTATTTTTAGAAAAAAATATTCTAGAACTCACTCATCTTAGAAATACCCATATTCGAAAATAGCACAAAATAGAACAGAAGACTGTAACAATTGAACTGAAAATGGTTACATTTTTTAAGTAATCATCTGAAATTAATAGGGTTACTGCAGGAAAAAACCAATTACGTGTAAAAGTTATTTCTAATATACATTATCCCCATGGCAACCACATTGACAGGCAGTAAAAATTTCATGTAACCATATTGTAATGTTATCGCTCATCTTGGCGAACATAAACAACAACTCAGCGCTATTACCCCCGATATCAAACTAGCACCTTTGTTACCACTAGGCAGCAATCTTGGATTCCATGTAAATCAACAACAATCTGTGCTTGGCACAATTCAAGAATTGTGCCAAACAGCACTTGGAGCAAGGTTTATCTCCCTTCGACTGAATCCCAATTTTATTAAAAGGTCAGTCTTTGGGTATTTATTGATTAAAGGGGCCATGAGTTGTTGGTTATTTCTCTAAGTTGTCACCAACACAAATTTTGGAGACATTATCCAATAAGATACATTTAGTGCATACAAATATAATGACAGAATAGAATTTGTATTTTCTAAATGTCTAGTTTGGCTTTATGGTTCCTTTAACCAATAAGTACCAGTATTTGTTTTTAAGGTAAGGAATAGTTCTTATTCCACAGCATTTAAATTTATATCTTCAATTTACTAAAACCCAATAACTATCTTTTAAAACATTAAAATTTTTATTATTTGAATACATTTAACATACATTTTAACTTTGGGGACTATCGATAGTTAGGCGACTTTTTTAGAGGTCTCTAAAAAACTCGCCGATTCTCTCAAGGGGCACCCAGTACTTCACTTTAACTCGTTCGAATCTACGAAAGTATAAAGATAATACAAGAGCATTATTTTACACAAGAACATTCGACATTTTTTTAATACTCAGATCACCAAATCTGAGTAACAAAAAACACCTTATAAACGCATTCTGGATTTTCTCTCAGAAAAAAAAGACAATCAGCATCGTTATAAAACACAGTACCACACGAAAAGTTATTTTATTCTTGAAAACTACTCTACTTAAATTCTTGAAGAGACTACTAAAAAGTCAAGAAAGAGTAGAATAAAAAAAATAATGAATTTTAGAGCCAGGACATGTTAAGAAAGAGAGAGTGTGAAGGTCAGAATAAAACACCAATAACCAAAAACAGAGAAGTGTCTAGAAACTGAACTTACACCGGCTCTTCGTAACACATCAGCCGATATAACAGCTTCCATTTCTTCGGCTCCTTCAGATAAGATTAATAACGCTGTTTTAGACATATTGTAGCAAAAAAATTTTCAAAAGTTTGATACAAATAAATAGCTGTCTGATTTACTTTCTCAAACAACTTTTAGTTTCACACTACAAACAGTTGTGCGAATTCAATTCCTTTCAGTTTGATTTTTAGTGAAAACTTACGCCATTTTTGAAAAATAATATAAAATTATTTTTTCCCTTTAAAAATTTATTATTTCAATGAATTTTTGAAAAAATATACAGATTAAAAAATATTTTACTGTTAAAAATATTTATTCAGCTCCATGCCATAAAATAAAATGAAAATCATCAAAAGCAACCATAATTTTACAATCTGGTTGGCAATACCTGTTCCATTCTCTTATGCTCTAAGTTTGTTGCACTTCTTGTAATTGTAAGTACTGTATATTCACACACATTATTATCATTATTCTCTTAGCTCATTTTTATGTAGTTGTAAGTATATTTATTATCTAACTCAATTGGGGGAAAAAAGGTTTTTATGCTTCTAAGTTCTGTTTTATGCGACAACTAACTTAAAACTAGCCCTATTAGTTAATGATGCGCATGACTATTTTCCATGGATAATGATGTAAATGTTCGAGATATGTACTTCTGTATTACAGTTCTATTCATAATTCGCAAGTTATTTACTTGAATGACATTTATTTTTAAAAAGGCAGTTACTGTGGCCTTATTTTTTACAAGTAATATTCGGAAAGCTAAGCAAGAGTTATTGCATTTTTAAAGCGTCGGTACTTGTTTTCGTTTTCATTATATTTCTCTAACATTTCTTTGTTATCAGCAAAAGTTACTAATCTTTTTTACTTATTAAATTTCTAATGAATTTTTCACTTTCCGAAGAAGTTGATACTTCAATGAAGAACGCTTTGATTGTAACGTATGTTGTGAAATTGTAACATACATCATCATTTATTCTGAACGAACCCTCCAATATTTATTGATTATTTAAATTCACACAAATTTAACTATTAAAAGTTTTATACTTTAATTAGTAAATAATTATTATTGAGTTTATTTTATATCATATCTTGAGACTTCTTGTGTTTTCCCATCTTTCAATTAATTTCTTAATACTTATCGTTAGATGTGTATATTTCATTATATTCATATTTTGTTCTTTAGTTAACAATTCAACTGAAATTTATGAATATTTTTGTTAAAAGAATTTAATGAAAAAATTTCAAAAATGCATTTTTTTAGAACTGATACTTTGTATAATTATATGATTAGTTGTTTCTGAGAAAAACGTAGTTTGGGAACAATTGAAAATTTTTTTTATAGTTAAGTCGTATATTAAAATAAACTTTGCTAAATTTTTATGATATTTAAAATTTTGTCCTACATGTAATAAATTACCAAACAATGGAAATATATACTGATCTGTAAGCTTAAGTACTTAAGTTTTTTGTATTTACAGGTGGCAGATTTATTCAATTTGACGAATGATAAAATATAAATTTATACTGAAATAATATTCTTAAATTATGTGTCAATTCTAAAAGATTTATACAAATCACGCATTTGAGAGAGAGAGAAGAATATAATGATATATATATACACACATAAGCTTAAGTAGTTTTTTTTATAATTTTTATATTTATTAATCATTTTCAATATATAGTAATGAAAACAAGTAAATTTAGTTCAAGAAGTTTTTGAAGTTTTCAATTTTTCCAAATATAGTTCAGTTTATATGATTATAATCTAGTTTTATTAATAGGGAATTGTTTCAAATTGCTGAAGGGAATTGTATTTTAATAATTTTTTTAACTCAAATCATTCAGTATTTAATCTATTCCATTATAATTTAAAAAATAAAAGTAGGATTCTTCTTTTTTTTTAATTTCATGTCAATTGTGCAGTGAAATTACTTTAGTTAATCATTATAAATTTTTAATATATTTTAATCATCAAACTCTTATTATAATTTCATCCTGTTTGGAATATTTTCACTATTCATCCTATTGAAAATTGAGGAAGAACTTGCATAATTGAATTTTAAAACTAAACAGTTTATTTTTCATTGTGTTTCTCTTAGCGAGCTTTATTTTTAATACAATTAAGTATACTGGATAATGATGAATTAAATCATAAACTTGATCAATAAATCATTTATTCTTCATTGTGTTTCTGTTAGCAAGCATTATTTTTTAATATAATTAAATAAATTGGATGAGGAATTAAATCATAACCTGATCAATAACAAAGTAAATGTGAAGCATTGTTTGAACCTTTTTGTGAATTTTTCTTCTATACATTAGATTATAGATTGTTAAATAGAATAAAAAAATTTTTTATCCTTAGATGATAAATTTATAATTTTTATTTCAATTAAATATTTTTGAATATAAATTCAAAGATCTTTAATTTTTCCTTTCATGAAAACATAGAATTCACTAACATTATAAAATTATTCAAAGAAACAATTATCTTACAGAGAATTGAATATTTGTAAAATATTAAAAATTTACCTTCTTAATTTTAATGCCTTTGGATATGATATAAATCAGTTTTAGAAAAGTTATAATTTAAATTGTGAAATAGAGAAGCACAATGCCTATTTTTGAAATTTTTATTTTTAAAATGAAGTGTTTTGAAACTTCTATGTATTAATTACTGTATGGATGTGTCATTGTTATCCTAATGATTAAAATATCAGCTGCACTTGTGGAAAAAAATTCAAAAACATGTCTAAGCATAATCAAATGATATATTATTAGAATTAATATAAAATCTTACACTAACTTAACATATTAGCCAAGTTTGATATTCAACTTGTCATAAAAAGGGTCAGAGAATTTGATAAACAGTAATCAAATAAGGATTGACAGACAAGCATATCAAAGAAGTAGAAAAGGCTGAATGTAAACTCTTAATATAAAAATTACATGGAGAAAAAGGACAATATATAATAATATGCATCTTTGTCCACTGTTACACTTCATGTATTTTTACAAAATTTTGGTCATCTGATACTTATTTTCTCTCCTAGAGCTCATATTTATTGTTCTATATTCACAATAGCTAGAAAATCTGTAGATAAAAACCTTAAGATGTTATTTTTTTTTAAAAAAATCAAGAAGTTTATCCTTTTGTATATTTCTTTAGCTATTGGTTTCCAACTCATTTGTGTACACAGTTTCTGTTGAGCTAATCATTTTTCTTTCTTTGTTGCAACTTTCTAAAATTCAATTTATTTTTGGAAAAATTTTCCGAAATCTGATCTTGTCAAGCTGTACAGTTTTCTCCAGAACTAAAACATCTGCTCTGATTAGTGAACTAGCTTCTAGTCAAAAAGAACATACGATTAACTACATTAAAGATCCTTTTGCATTAGCATTTGATGGCAGTACTAATACAGACTATAAATTTCCTCATTGTTGTCCCTTTCTTTAATCTTGCTATATGTCTAATTCAGAATATTTTAATGCGGTTCCAAATTTGAGTGTGGATTTTCATTGGATGAATTTTAAAAACTTGGGATTACTTTTGAACATTGTGTCATTTATGGGAGATAATTCTGTAGTAATGTAAAGGGGGAAAATTGAGTTGTTACTTATTAAAGAAGAAAATAAGAACGTAATAAGTATGAGTTGTGCTTGTTGTGTTTAATAAATTTGGTATCACACACAGAAAAAGCTGTTGCTTTTTTGTCTTTGTAAAATTTTATCTATAAAGCTTTTGAAGTTTGCTTTGTAAAAAGTAAAAAAATTTTAATAATTCATGTTCTTTATAGTTATTTCTTACTATTGGACTTCACATTGACTTCTAACATAAGCGTTAACTTCTGCTTGTGAGTTTTTTAAAAAATATATAATTTAAAAGTTCCACTTTTAATAAAAGCATCTTTACAGTAAAATCATTACTTTCTTGTATGTTAATGTATGTGCAGTAGCTCTCAAAAATGTTTGTACACTCACAATGTTCTATAAAATATGGGTACTTGTGTATTAGCATCACCGCAACCAAATTGATTCCTCATACGAATAGCGCCATTTTCCACCAAAGTTTGACTGATTGGTATTTCTTCATGTGAATCACATTAGAATCTTTGTTGTTTTGATATCAAGGTATGATTTGCATGGCACTAATTTTGCTGCAGTGATGCAAATTCTCAAGTACCAAAATATTTTTATCATCTAATAAAAATTCCTGTATCAAAATTGTAATTTTTTTTATAATATTTGTAGCTTATTTTAATGGAAAAACATTATAGATTTTTAGATCAAACGAAGTAACTTTTATTTTGAAAAATTAGTAGTCACAAAGACTATTAAAAATTACATCACATAAACCTTCGTATGTTTCAAAATGCTCAACATAATTTTAACTTTTTCCCCCCCCCCCCCTGATTTAGTACTTAGTAAGATATCCTTTAGTGTCCACAATAACTTTAAAACAGATCAGTATTGATTTCACCTGTATTTTTGTAATTTCTGGATCAATGTACTTCCATTCTCCTAATGTTACTGTTTTTAGTTCATGTTTTTGGTATTTTTCAGTTTCAGGGGGCTGTTTGCGACAATTTTTTTTTTCTCCCAAGTTAAATGCCAAACATAAAATAATAATCTCAATACCATATTCAAATCTTAAATTATTTTATTGAGGAGACATGAAAGTTTTAATTGCTACCAACATTAATGAAAAAAGGTTAAGTTTTTGATGTGTAACATCTTTCCTCTTGGTTGCTGTATATTTGTTGGGAGTGATTTTGTGAAAAGGGATGAATGTGTGTAACAGGATGTGACGTAAGCTCACGCTACTTGGTTTGATCAATGAGAGTGCGTGGCTGTGTCTTTTTCCTACCCTCGCATGGGGGTCCAACTCTAGTAGCCATCAAGCACTTGAGCGCTTGACTCTAAATCCGTAAGTCACGATATTGGGGGACATAAATGCGGCAGAATGCTTATTTGAAAATGGACAAACAGTGATTTTGGTGGTCGTATACATTTCTTCGAATCAAACGGTTAAAAAAAATTAAATATTTCCTGCATTTTGTACTTTTACCATCTAACGAAGGTGGTTCTGCTCTTTTAAAAAAAGTATCACTCGCTTCCCCTGATTTTGAGTGGTGATTTTAACTTTTTCAGTTTGCTGAAAGCTGAGCCGCTCATAGCTTTTATGAATGATGAACTCAAGCTAGAAATGAACACAAATTAGAATGTTTCGACTGCTAACATTGGTACTGTTATTGACGCTGTTCTTCAACTGTTGTTAAATACTTTGAAATCACAAGCAGATGTGTCATATTTTAGTTATCATAAGTGTATTGTCTCCGCTCTCCCCTGAATTGAACAAGAATAATTATTTTTGATAAAATATTGTATTACTCCTTTTGTTAATTAAATACAATTTTCATTAAAGATATAATTATTTGATGGAAAATTATTTCCAATCATACCCGATTCATATATTTTTTTTAGGAAAAAAGTTAATATTGCGTATTTACCACGATAACATGTCAGATGTTATACATCATATGCGACTACTGTAAGACTAGTTTCTTTTTTATAAAACAGATTGAAAATTTTTGTTGCATTTTCGCAGCCCTCGAAAATAGAAATTTTTTTTTAATGTTATATTCTTACTCTAACTTCAAATTCTTTTCAAATATGATCCATTAGATTTAAATTAGGTGTTTGATGTGGTTTTTTAGAACTTGGGGACAGTTATAAAGACACTAGAGGCGTACATTGAGAGCAGTGGACTTGGGGACATTATCTTGATGGAAAGTGAAGTCTCCACTACCTAAATTTTGGGTAGATAATTTCAAGTTGTTCTTTAAATGATTTAAATAAAGCTTGGGATTCATTATACCATCAATAAATACTAAATTATCTAATTCTAAATCTAACATATAATCCCACTCAAGAACACCAAAGCTTCTATGCTTCACTGTCATAACTAAATTTTTGGGATTAAGTTCCTTGTGTGTTTTTTCCTTCTTCATATTTTTTATATGCCCGTTAGATCCAAAAATTTGCTCTCATGTACGAATGCATTTCAGACTTGTTTATTATAGATGCAGCAAAGGAAAGTCAAAGCTTTCTAATTATCGCCCATACAAATAATTTTCTTTTGGCACAATGCCCATGTAATCTGGCTGATCTGAGTACTCTTTGAAGTATTTCAGATGAAACTGAGGTAGAAAAACTTTCTGCTAATTCTGTAGAAACTTCTGTGTCACTCAAATGTGGATTTTTGATAAATTTTCAAAAAATAGTTCACTGATCTTTTTAACTTTGATTGTTCTTTTCTTTGCTTTATCACATACTGCATCATTGAATGAGGAATATTTACTAATTTTGCAATGTTTTGAATTGATTTACTTTGATTGAAGGGAAAATAATCAGTTTTCAAACACTTTCCATTGTCTCTGGTTACAAGCCACTTTTTAAATAACATACCGTAAAATCCGGCGTATAACGCGCACTTTGAACACAAAAAATAAGACCGAAACTTAAGGGTGCGCGTTATACGCCGGGTATAAAAATGACAGCTTTAAAATTAGCAAAAGATATGAACATTAAAAAAAACTTTTCTGCTACATGTATCGAAACACTGTTTATTTAAAAGAAACGACTTGCCTTACGAACTAAAAGAGTTGTAGCTCTAGAAGCATACTATTCTTTCAAAAGTTTGGGATAATACCTCGAATAAATGATTTCAAAACATAAAAGCAATGTATACTAATATTTCAGATTTCTTCGTTAAAAAGGGGGTGCGCGTTATACGCCGAATATACCAAAAAATTAAAATAATAGCTTGAAAGTATAGGTGCGTGTTATACGCTGGATTTTACGATAATAATAAAAGAATAGAATATTTTAAAGAGAGCAGGCAAAGTTTTAAGAAAATGGGGTTTTTTTTTGTATGTTACCAGGATGCATAAATAAAAGATACTATAAAAGACATTTTTAACACACTTTTATAAGTTTCACTTGTATGTAATGGAATCTTTGAACTCAATTTTTACCCGCTTTAAAAGGTCAGATTAATTCGAAATTTTGCACATTTGTCAAGGACCGATGACAATACAATAATTTCATAATTTTCCATTGTCCTGATTAGGATAATTAAGAATGCGATTTATAGATTTGGCGATTAATTCCGTGTACCATTTCCAGATTTAGTGACTAAAAGATTTAGATGCAACCCTAAACCCGCGAATCGGCTTGTGGTTAATACAAATAAAGCAAGAAAAAAAATGTTCTTTATGTGAGAAAGGGTAGGGTGGATTTGTCAGTAATTTCTTACCATAATATAAGTCTAGTTTTTCTGAAAATGGAAATAAAAAAAGACTTGTGCATGTGGAAAAAAAAATTGATGTTCTAACTGCTAAATATTTTTTATTTTTATAAAGCAATATATATGTATAGAAGTGATGATACAAATGAACATTATAGCAATACATTTAAAAGATGATAAATTTATGTTCTAATTGCTAAATATTTTGTTATTTTGATAAAGCAATACATTTAGAAGTGATGATACAAATTAATATTGTAAACAATACATTTAAAAGGTGATATATTACAATTGACATTTAATATTTCTTCTTAACACACTTTTATTAGTTTGATCTGTACCTATAGAGACGGAATCTTTGAAATACAACGATATAGGACTCATCCGAGGCCCTGTAAACATAGAGAATAAATACCCTTCAGACCCATTAATTAATATCCATTAAAGAGCAAGACTAATTCCAGCAGCCACGTAATTCCGGCTCCAAATATCAAACTCAAAGAGAAATTCAACAAAGAACAAATGATAGTTTTAAAAACTAAAAAAACTGGCTTTTATTGTAGATCGAATTAATAAATGAAAAATAAATTATAGTTTTAAAACTAAAAAACACGCTTTTATAGTGAATCCAACTAAAAAGTAAAAAAATAATTCTTAATATAAGAATAAAATGATTAATGAGGAAATCAATGTCATTGTGGCAAAAGCATGGGGGGTGCTTTGTACTTCATTTTTACACTAACTCAGCATTTCAGAATAGAACTAGTAAGAAATTATAACAATTATTATAGAGAACCCCATGCTTTTACACCAATGACATTAATTTTCTAGCTAAGCAGCTTATTCTTATATTAAGAATTATTTTTTTTTACTTTTTAGTTTGATTCACTATAAAAGCGGGTTTTTTAGTTTAAAAAAAACTAATTTATTGATACTGTAATGCCTGTTTTGGAAACCAAATACTCTATTATGTACTTAAGTAATTTATAAAATATGAGTTTTATAATTGATTCCATTTTATATAAAACTATGGATTTATGAAAATACTAAAAACTGTTCCTTTGGTGACTTTGATGAAATACTTTTTTTTATTCTTTTTTCTAAGATATTTTAAAACACATTTCAGCTTATCAATTATCTGAAGTATAAATAATCACGTAAACTTTTGTCCATGCTGAAGCTTCTCATTTCCTTGGTTTTTTACAAATCTATATTTATATGTGACTAGTTCAAATTCATATTTAATATGCATGTCTAAGATTTTTTTGTAATATGAAACATGTACTATTTTTGAAATGCTTTGCTAATAAAATTAATAATTTGTACTTTTTCCAATATAAATTGTAATTATAATTTGGTATAAATTCCAGAACCAGGATGTTGAATGTAACAGTGAAAACTCTTGATTCACAGAATCATTCATTTTCAGTTTCAGATGAAGTAAGTGTCTTTTTAATTTTTTTTTAAATCAAATGTTTTTTCCTTGCCTTTTCATTAATTAGTATATATATACCCAATCTTTATCATATGGCAAGTATTAGTTAATTCTCTGAACCTGTTAGCACATCATTGGTAATTGTCATATTTAATTACCTTGTGGTTTATAGAGATAGTGGATTCATAAAAGATTAGTTCTTAATGCAATAATTCTGATGCAGATAAAATATATTTTCATGATTTTTACTAAAACCTGAAATATTGCTAATTATTTTAGTCTTGTGGGACAAAATATCCTTTGCAGTTTACCATTTTGATTAAATGAGTAAAGTATAATTGTGCATGTTTATATATTAAATTTTCTGGATCTAATTTATTTTTCAAGTTGCTGTTTGTATTTAAAATATGTCAGTGCTAGAAATCGTGTAGGTACATTGATTGTCCTGAACCAGAAAAGTTTGATGAAAATTTACTTTTGTAATAACTGCAGAACTAAAAAAAAAATCAGTAATTAAATAACTCTGAAAAACAATTTCTATTCTGATTTGAATTCTTTTTATCTTATACTGCAAAATTAATAAACAATGTGAAAAATAAAAATTTATGTAGGTGCTAGTATTTTATAAATAAAATTAGATGTACTTGAATTGACTGAAAGCAAAAGATTTAATACTAAAATATTATGATTAAATACTTGCTTTTGGTTTATTGATAATCAATATAAATAGAAATATGGATTTTCTTTTATGTTTTTGTCATTTTATTTATTTTTGTTTTCACAACTCTTGTGTTAATGATAAAATATATACATTATTTAAAGAAATTTTTTAAAAAAAAAAATATTTTCTAATTTGAACAATTGAAACTAAAGTTATGTGTTATAACCATTTTCATTCATTTGTTTGTAAAATGCAATCCTTTTTAATACATATGAGTAGTTTAAAAATCACATAAAAAAACCTTAATTTTGTTCACTTTAGAAAGTTTACTATACAGAGTTCAATTTTGAAATAATGGCAAGTTGTTCAATAGATAAAAACTTATTTATGAATCATAACAGGATACCTGAAGTCAAATGGACTAAAACAAATGATTAATTATAAAAAGAAATATTTTAACAATAACCAAAATCAATACATGAAAATCAAGTCTTTAAGAACATCAGTCAAGAACAGCTTAAAATGTTCTCTTTATATATAGCCACACTCAAGCATTTATTATTCAGTAATTTTTTCCCTTCATTTCCCTTTTATTTTCTGTTACATTTCCCTGTATGTGTGTATATATATATAAATTCCGTGGTGAATCTGGACAAAAGAATTGTAACCTTTTGAATTCAAATTTGTTTGAAACAAGCCAATAGTCTGGTTTTCTGAGGGGGAAAGTTAAACTTTTCTCTTGGGGGGGGGGGGATTTTTGTTAGGTGGGAAGTAATTTTCAAAATATTGCTTCTTTAAAGTGTTAAAGTTTGTTATTATTAGTATTTATTCTCCTAGAGATTTTCTTTATTAGAAATGTATCAAATCACTATGATATTGTTCTTGCTTTATGGAAAGTTATACTTTTAAAATGGAATAAAATAATTTCTCAATAATAAATTTTTCATATGTTTTGATGTATTAAAGTAAAACTCGTATTAAAAGTTATAGATTTTTTGCATATTAAAGGATATATTTAATTTATTTAATAAATCTTATCAAAAATAGAGAAACGTATTAAATAAATCTTGAAAGCAATTTTCAAGTTTACTGTATTGATGAAGGTGTACCATGGATACTTAAAATATTTAGCTTTTTTTTACTTGTACAAATGCAAAATATTTTCAATGTTAAATTTTTTTTTTTAAGTCTGGTGATATTTATTAAATGTATTTAATTTTAAATTTATATTATATTTATTTTTACAATCTTTTAGATTACTGTAAAAGAATTCAAGGATGAAATTGCTCCTGTATTAGTAAGTAAAAATTTTTTTAAATAAATACTGAAAAAAAATAGGAACTTCACACACTGTGAAGTTTGCATTGATTATTTTTTTCTCTTATATTATTACAGTTGGTTAAAAAGCACTTCCTCAATATATGAACTCCTAATGACCTATCTGCCCAACCAATCGAAAGGAATTTCAGATATTGCTACTTGAAAGTATAGGGTTGAGTTAATGATGATTTAAAACAGCTCTCTCCTGGTTTTAGTTAAAGTGAGAAAATTCCTAATGGAAATATCTATTTTTTGTCTGCTCAAATAGATCAGCACATTGAGAAAAACTGCTTTTGAACAATGCACATATAACAAAAATTCCTGATGTAAAATATTTGTAAAATAAGCATTGTAATGCCGTAAAACGTGAAGTTATACAAATTCCTCCTGTAATCTTGTATTTCTCATATTGTTAACAATGTATTGCATGTAATGTGTTATCTCTGCAATGGTGGGTATGTTGAAAGCTTAGATAAAAGTTTTTTCCCGTCTCCCTTGTGTTGTCATTGATTTTTTACAGGTTTTATTATTGATGCTTTACAGTGCTCTCTTGTCAGATGTTTTGCGCTGTTTTGTAGGTGATGCAATTTGAAATTTTAGTTTTTTAACTGTATTTGTAACCAGGAGAGCTCAATTGCTTCAAATCATTGCAATTTAAAGTGCATGCTGTCAAATAAGAGTAACTTTTTTTTTTTTGAGTGGTTGTGCAGACTTGTTAAGTTTTCATATATTAGAGAAGGATTTTTTATGACCACCCTATATATCTTAATTTGCTATATTTATTTCTCTAAAGTTTTCGTATATAAATTAAGGATTTAAAAAAAAATTTACTGTATAATTATTTGTATTTAATGATTAAATTAAACGTAATATATAGTGTATTTTTTAAATCGTAAAAATAATATACTATTGAAAAAATATTTTTAATTAAGAGTAAAAGAAATTGTTATTTATTAATTTTAATGCTTTGAATATTGTTTTTTACCTTATGCAAAATTTTAATCTATACATATAAATAAAAATGAAATGTCTGTTTGTAATTTGAAATTAACAGCTTTTTACTAAATGCATTTAAAAGTATATATAATACTTATATGAAAAAATCAATTTTTAAAATTTTTGTCTCTGTTTCTTCCGGCTAATCTCTGAAATGGCTGAACCAATTTTGACAGAACTTTCGCTGGCAGATAGCTAATGTTATAAGGAGTAACTTAGGCTACTTTTATTTTAGAAACAAAATTAGGGTTCCGGGAAAATAAAATTAAAACCAATGAAATAATGAACAATATCAGATTCAAGTAGGGATTATTTTTTATTCAATAGGGATTATTTTATTTCGCGAGCCTTCTGTCTCAACGATTTCTAGCAGTTATATCAAACTTTTTTGTTTGATTAGGTTGCTGCCACTCGCTACATTTCCGGTTCATGTCCTTTGATCCTAATGATTTTACAGTCCACAACTCCATTGACAGTGTCAAAGGTCATACGTCCCTTTCACCCCTTTTTCAACAAAAAACAAAGGGAAAAAAATAAAACGAAAAAGAAACATAGATTCACAAAGTAGAAGAATGACATTATACTTATAGCACAGGTATTTCTTTGCGTAGAATGCATAATTATTCAGTTTTCGTAAATTCTGCAAATTGAATAAACACTTTTTTGTAAAATTCCACGTGAACGAAGTCGCGGGTAGCAGGTATTTAACATAAAATAAATGCATCAGAAATTAATATTAACGTATTACACATCCAGATATAAATTACTTACACTATTTTAAGCATTTATTACACAAAATCTGTAACAATGTGTTACTTTTTCTGAGCAGGTAGGTGTTTTCAAAAATCGACCCACAAAAAAGTTACTGGGCATCATAAATAAAATTTTAAAAAATTTCAGCTGTTTTATCTACAGACTTAAAATTTAGCGAACATGGTTTTTTTTGTTCAGTTGAGATATGCAAATAGTTTTTTTTTTTTTTGTTTAATTTACAATTTATGTAAAATTAACTCATTAAAAACTTCTTTATCCTTCAGTCTTCTTTCTTTCTTTCAGATATCTTTATTGTTTAACTTTTCAATTCACCCCTGCGAAGAACGGTTATATCAGCTAGTTATTTAATAAAAAAGGAACTGTGTTTCAAATTTATTTTACTAAAGGCATTTGCTTTTGTGTCAGAGGGAAATTTTCAATTCAATATGTAATTTCAAAGGTACCAAAGCATTGTTCAGTTAATTTTAGATCTAAATAAATATCTTAAATCACAGATAAGTGATCTTTTGTAAGTATGATTGCAGTATAAATTTTAAAAGCAATCTGATGGCTTAACCCCTTAATGGCTGCATAATTTTGAAGGAAGCAGTCATAAAAGTGCCTATTTTTTTTTTTTTATTCAAGAAAATTATACAAAATTAAGTGTCTGTTTAATATATGTATTTATTTTTAAATTTTGGGTAAATTTTTAGCTTGAAATACGAAAAAATTAATTTTTTAAGAAAAGCCAGCATTTATGGTTATTATGACTGAATGTGTTAGTTTCCAGAAAAGAGAAAAAATTGAGAAAAAAAAACATTGTTTTGAACTTTAAAAGGGAATTTTATTACACTTATGCATATGTGAGATAAATTTCAAAGCATGAGATGCAAAGGCCAACTTCACAGGTAACAGTACAGATCCATCATCACTATTCTGATTCACTAGCAGAGCTTTCTAAATAACCATTTATTTTAGAATCACTCTCAGATCCATTTATACTTAAAGTAGAATTTGATTCACTTCCTGACTAACCCCATAGTGTACATAATATTAAAATATATATATCGCAGAGCGCAACCCACGTGTATTCACGAAGAGCAGGACTAAGTAACTAAGCTAAGGTTACAAAAACATCCCTAATATACATGTTTGATTGTACTAACATCTAGTTTAAAATAAAATCTTAACACGGTACTAATAATCTGATACTTCTATTTGGTGAGAAATAAACATGATTCCGGGCAAAAGAAATGCATAGTTTTTAATCTTTTTGTGCATTATTTTTGAACACTCCAGCCCAGAAATATCACGGGCATGAGAGAGGGAAATTTTACCCCATGATTTTAATGGGAGGTAGAAGGAAGGACTTAACTTTGTTATTAATATTTTGTATTAAACAAATGCTTTAAAATATTTATATTAAAATAGATTTGATTTATTAGTTATCATTTAAATACATGAAGTATGTGCATAAAAGTATGTACTAAATAATATATATTCACAAAATGTAATTTTGCTCTGTAAAACCATTTCAATTTATTGCAATTTAAAACAGAAGTATTGAACTAACATAATTGTGGTAAAGAATAGAAATTAATTCAAATTAAATCAGTTGAAGATGTGTTTTCTTAAGAGGGTACAATTTAAATGCACTGTTCAAATTTTCAAATCTGTATTTTTGTGGCAATTCCTATCCCATGTATTGCATCTTGTAATGATAAGAATATAAAAACATTCAATAACTGACTCAATGTCAAATTCCTTTTTGCTTCAGTTGTCTTATGTAGGACACACTGCAAATCACATTACATTAATTGGTATCCCTGGATTTTTTTTATATGCATTAAATGGGCTTAAATCTAAATTTTTTAGGTTGGTTTAGTTACATTATTTGTTTGGATTTAAATCATATTATGTATTATTCATTTAAAAAAACTGCAGAATGTTAATGTGTATTTCTTTTCAAATGAAATTGCTTTATACCTACAGAATATTGCTGCTGACAAGCAAAGATTAATCTTTTGTGGAAAGGTTTTAAAAGATGACAAGAAGCTCAGTGAATATGGTATGTGGCATTTGCACCCTTTCATCTTTTTAAAATATTTTAATTAAATTTTTTTTAAAAAGTTTTAACAGTAACATTTTTTTTAAAAAGTACATGTGTTTTTTTTTAAACTCAATCAAATGTAGGAAAATAAGAATGTCTTTTGAAAAAACAGTGGCACCAAAATATCAGAACTTTGTATTATTTTAACATTCTTAGTTATTTGAAAAATATCATTAGATAAAACTAACTACCAGTTTTGTAGCTTTAAGTCTGATTAATTATCTTAGTTGCTTTTTTAAAGTTCATTTTCAATGAGTTGCTTTTTTAAAGTTCATTTTCAATGGATGGGTAACATTTAAAATTTTGTTTTTGTAATTTCCTATTTCATTTTTCACTTGCTTCTTAGAAAAGTTTTATAGCTAAAAAAAAGTCTCTGCCAGAAATACACTTCTAACATCTTTCTGGGAGAGATTGGGGAGCTGAGGCCTCAACTCTCAAAACCACTTACAGTGCTCTTATTCTTCCCATCCTTGGGTATGGTTATCAGATCTTATATCAGTTATATGTATTTAATTAACAATGTCCTTATGAAATACATTGATTTGGGGTTTTAAAAAAACAAGTTTTCATTAGAAGACCAAACTTGAGATCCACATACATATTTTTTTTCCCCACACTTGGGGGCTTGTAACTATTAATATACATGTATGAAAATTAAGCTGCATTTTTTAAAGCTGTAATAAATTTCACATTATGAAAAGTTTTATACTATTTTAATATTGAATGCATTTTATCATTCAGATGAGTGTAACTATAGTTAGTTCAATGGAAATGTTTTTAAAAATGGTGTTAATGTATGTTAAAGTTGCTGGAAATGCTTAGATTTAAAAAAATCCTTGTTGCTTTAGATATAACAGTTATATAGAGAGAGATAATGTGCATTCACATTTGGTTCAATAAATGCTATTGATTTTTGACTTTTTTTAATGTATAATTTTATAAATTTTACAGCTGGGATTCATAGTTATTTAAATTTTTTTATATAGAAATGCTACATAAATTTTTTCATCTAGCGTAATAAACATATCTATGAATTTGTTGCACCTGTTTTTAAAAGCTTCTTTCTTTTAATAGAAATTGTATATCTATTTCTTTTGCATTTTATTGCTATATAACTTAAGCCAAACATTTTTGGTCAGCAGTTCTGTAAAAATTTTCATGTGGATATTTTTCAGATGTAAATGGGAAAGTAATACATGTGGTACAGAGTCTTCCTCCTCCACCAGCGAATAACAACAGCTCTTCATCTTCTAATGGCCCTTCCACTACAACCACAACTGGGAATACTCGTCCCCGAGATGCTGCTGGATTTTTACTGGGTGCTTTCTCAATCCCGCAGGATCTCGTTGATCCTACTCAAGTTCAGGTCATTTTCTACTTATGTTCTTAGTTTTTCCCTTTAATCACTTTTTACTCTTATTGTTAAGAGAGAGAAAATTTTGTGCAACTAGTTCTTCTGTTTACACATGGGTACATTTGTTCTAAATTAGTGTGTAAATATCTACATTATGGTATAAAGTATACATTTTATTATGCAAATAAATTTTTGCGTGCAATAATATCTTAATTTATATTGTTTCTTGTTAGTGTCTGAAATGTCTTTAGTTTTGGTCAATGCATCAACTACTCCAGATTTTTTTTTGTAACAAAAGTGTATCTTATTATAAAGATGATTTTTTGAAAACCATATGTGAAGTTATAAGTGTCAGCTGGGTGGCTAAGTTGGTTAGGCACTGACCTTTTACGTCCAAGTTTATGTGTTTGACCCTGGTCCAAGCTAGTGGATTTTCATGATGCAAAAAAAAATTGACAGCATCCGTGGTGTATGATTATGCGGCATTTTAAAGATTTATATATAGAGAGTGCTTGTTTGGCTAGGTCCTCTCGGGAAATTAAATTTGAAGTACAATTTTGCATTGTCAGAGCCTGGGTGCCTTCCTCTAGGGAAGGAACTAGGCTTCAAAATTACATTGTGGCAATTGGTATTCACCTATATGATGCTACACTAAAAAAATATCAGCTCCTGGAAAATTTACTAGACCTGCAATGGTAAAAATACCAATCTGCAGCCCCATTCGGAAGGAAAAAAATTTAAACTTAAAATTTTGCTGGATATGATCAATTCACAAAGTATTTGTACATAAAAACTGAAATAAGAAATTGAGCAAAGACCAATTGAGAGTAATTGTTTGAAGCAATATTTTCATGGATGAGCACTATTTGTAGAGTGTTGGACATCAAAGATTAAACTAAATACTGTAGATTCAGGATTGAATTCAATGAAGTTTCTCTTTACTATGTAATGATTATTTATTACTTTTGGTTAAGTTGCTCACTAACAACAAATATCATAGCAAAAAATATAAGGACTCTACAACATTTTTGGTCTATTCTGAAGTTGGTTGGCCGCTATGGGCCATTTCTGCTGGTTAGGATTTTCAGTATACAGCTATTAAAAGGAGCAGTTACAACTTTAGCTTCAATAAAGTCAGAATTATGTTTTTTGAAAATGTTGTATTGATTAATGTGTATAATGAAAATATAATCTTTTTTTATATGTGTGTATCTTTTTTTTTCTTAGAATATTGTTCAAGATATAGTATCTGAAATGGGTGACATTGGAAGAAATGCAACTGTCATGTCTAGAGCATCAGTAAAAATTATTTTTATCATTTAGATTATTAAATGTATCGTGCAACAGTCATGATGCAAAACAAATTTTTCCTTATATTAAATTTATATAAAATAATTTTTTCAATTTTTAATATTTTGCCTTTCAGTATATATAATTTTTAGAGCTGTTTTCATGTAATGTTAAACACTAGGACCGTAACTATGTATACTTTTTTATAGAAAATAATTCCAAAATTATTCTATCTCAGCATGGCTATTTTATAAAGAGAAATGTATAATATTATACCTCATTTCTTTTTTAATAAATCCATTTTTAGTGTAAAATAGTCATGTCTTGCGAACTACTGCATTGATAAGTTTATATAACTGTTAAAAGTTGTTTTTTTTTTTAAAATGGTTTATTTATAAACATATTGGAATTTAAAATAATATAAGGAATATATAATTACATTTATAAACATAAAGAATTTAAAGGCAATAAAACGTGTTTTAATTTTCCAAATATATTTTAATATTATGAAATTTTTATTTAATTAAATTGAGTTCCAAGTTTGGTACCTACTCAAAAACAGCCTTAAATAATTAAATGGGATTATTTTGATCAGATGACTTTTCTTTTTAAGGGCTATACTGGTGCAAATTGAGTACCATAAATGAATTATGAGTATGTAAAAATGTCCATATCTAAAGGTGAAGTACGAATGTTTTTAAAATCGTAATCCAACAGATCTTGCTCTTGCACATGAAGTAGCTGTAATAATGCTCAATTAATTTCAATACATTGTTAAGTGTCTTGGTGCAATTTTATTGTATAATAATTCTTATAATCTAGAATTAATATAACTTATATGAATTATTTGTGAATGAACTTATGAATCTAGTTTTTCATAACTATGATTCTTTTTTAACAATATATCTGTTTATCAGCACTGTATACTACTAAGTAAGTGGGCTGAGAAGCTCAAAAATTTAATAGCTTTAAATTAAATTCTGTATCATATTGTTCAGGAATATAGTTTTTGTTGTAATTAAATATCTTTTTAAATATAAATTTTTGGCTCAAATTTTATAGTTAAAATTTATTTTTGCAAAAGCACACAATATATATACTCAGATAAATAGAATCAGTGTGATAAAAATAGTCTTAATCTCTTAATAATTTGGATAAGCATTGAAAAATGTGTAATGTTTAGTTCCATTTCCCCTTGTTAAGAAATTTTTAAAAAATGTAGTTAATTTTTTTAAGTTCTGAAAATTTATATTATATAATTCTAAATATTTCAATTACCTAACTTTTTCAGGATGATGGATCAGTTGATGTTCACATAAATTTAGGTCGAGTGCCAGTGCAGGTTCCTCTACAAAGTGAAGCTCAACTTCGAATGAACCGTGTTCGCAATATGCTATCTCGTGCTGATATACTATTATTATCTCTGGAAGTAAGTACAATTTTTTTTTACATTTTATTTAAAAATATGTACAGATCTTTTTATAGAGTGTTTTCTGACATGGCTATGTCCCCCTCTCCTTTCGCATTTTAATAGACATAAAATGTATCTAGGCTCTAAGTCCTCATGCTGGCATAATGTGGAAGTTTAAAAAGTGTAGTGCACTTTCAGGTATCATTCTTGTAACTTGACATTGGCTCAAAATTTTATGATCTGTCACCCATAGTCCTGATATTACTTTGAAATAAGATAATAATTGCATTTTAAAAATACTTTTTATACTGTCTCTTGAATTAAAAGTTTTCACTTGGCTTGTGCATGCGACTTTTCATTCCATAAATTTAATAAAATAATTTTAACTTTGAATTTTTTTTTAATTGTTAAGAGAACTTTAAAAAATGACATATTCAATGCTCAGTTTGTTAACATTAATGTAGCTTAGATTTGAGTTACCTGAACAAATTTGTATCTTTCAGTTACTGTACCCTAGAAAAATTACCTTTCACATAGCAAAGTTAAAAGGCAAAATTTTTCAAGATTAAAAATATGTATAATCAGTTTTTTATAATTATAATTTTTTAACTCACCAATGTTCTACTATATTTTTAAATGGGAAGTTTGTGGAAAGCTATGTATATATAAAAATCTGTTGGTGTTGCAATGAAGGTAATTTCTTATATAAAGCAACATATTACATTTCAACAAAATATATATTTAATGAAATCAGAAGAGTTAAATGCAGGATATAAGTTTTACATTAACGCAAACTAAAATTACTTATTGAAAAATTAGTTAAAAAGTGTTGGTATTCTGCTGTAAATCACTGTTAAAAGGGTGGTTCCCCAGCTATTTTATCTATGATAAATTGCTAAACATCTTTGCAGTAGCAGTACTGTAGTTTTATTATAAACTGATTCAAGATATGCTATACCTATAATGTTTACATTTCTGAAATTATTTCCATGCAGTCAATACATTAATCAATACTAGAAAAGTATTTAGTAAAAGTATCTAAAAAATATATAACATTTGTATAAAGAGTTAAATCTTTTTCAAAATCTGGGGATTAGCAATTTAGTTAATATTTACTGCAAGAAAAAAATCTTTTAATGCAATTTGAATTTAAAGTTTAATGTATTTTTCACAATCTAAAATTTGAATAATTTCATTGTATTTTTTATAAAAACAATTTTATTGTAAAATCATTTTCTTGTATGTTGCTGTGTAAATGCCTTTAAATTTACTTTAATGTATGAATTTTTATAAACCAAGTTTCGCGATACAAAGGAAAAGTTCTTATGAGCCATTTTCTTATCAAAATATCCTTATTGTGAAATTTTGTTCATGTATTTTAAGAATTTGCTTTGTGTCATTCATGCATTATTTTATAATTTGTGTCATTTACAAAAGTTGGAAGGTATGAAGAAGAGAAAATATAGAGATCTGAAGCTATAATATTTTTCTTTCATATATCTAAACTTAAAAAAAATGTATATGAAATTTCAAAGTAGTGTTCAAGTTTCAAGTTAACCAAGAACATAATCAGTTATGATTTAGGTCTTTATAAAAAGGTCATTTTTCAAAGAAAATAATCATTAGAGCACTTTTATAAATATACTTTGGAATTATCTTTTAACTGCATTCCATTTCTTGTTTTATAAACTAATGTTACTATTTCCAAACTCATGAAATTTTTTCAATTAAGTTATATTCATCGATTTTTTTTTTTTTCTTATTAACTCTTCATTTATTTTATAATCCAGTTACTAACATTCTGAAAAAACCCCAGCTCTTACGTCTCTAATATGCCTGTTTTTTACTAGAGTTCAGGCTTTTTTAGTATTACCAACTATTGTTGTAGGATAAAATTGGTTCATTTTTGTTGGTTCTTTCTTTTAAATTACTTTAATTCTCATTGCAAGTCATACAGCTGTGGTACTTCTTAAATTCTGTGCAATTAAGTGCCTTTTAAATAGCTTTTTTTGACTTTAAAATAAAATTTTGTTGTCTGTAATTCTTATCTATATCAGGGCAAATTATTCTAGACCTTTTCCTTCCCCCCCCCCCTCATAAAATTAAACTTTCAAAGCAATGAGTATTAGTTGCCTTTTATGAAATTTGGCTAAAGTAAATTCTTGGATGTTTGTATGATTTTTACTGTATTTATCTGAGAATCCCTTAACCATGGTTAATTTTCAGTTAAAATTCTTTGTTCTTGCCAAATAGAACACTTACATTAAGTAATGTTCATGAAACCCAAGGATCTTTCATTAGAGGGGAAGGGAGATTCATTGTTGAATTCATGAATGCAACTGAAAAAAAAAACCATGTTTAACTTTTGTAGTGAATTGAATAAGGCCACATTTGTGCATGCTTTTAACAATTTACATGATTCGTTTTTTAAGGGGTTATAATGTTACATTTTAGAATTAAATTTGTGTAATTAGAATTGAATATATATATTTTTATAGGATGGGGCCAATTCCAATAATGAAAATGTTGCTGATTCGTCTTCTCAAACAGAAATAGATGCTGATGAGGTGCCTAGTAGCAGTACTATGGAAACTGAAATGCCAAATTCCAATTCTGCTGATGAAACTCCAAACAGCTCTGAAACTTGTAATAGTTCAGAAGAATCTACACTGAATGGAGGAACTCGCATTAGTGCTCAGGTAACTCTTGGGGCATTTTCCCCAACATATGGAAATTAAATATTTTTTACTAAATTTTAATACACACTTTTAGGAAAGGCAATGAAAATAGTTCAAGTGGAAAGTTATGATTTTTTTTTAATGCTTCTGAATTTAAAGTAACTATGTCAGAAATTGAGAGTGATGCTTAGCTTTTTCAGTGTAAAATATTTTTTTCTGTTTACTAAAATTCCCAAAATTAAATTTTATATTATCAGTGTGCTATCTTTAAGAAAAACCTTATGTAATATCCAAAAATTTTTAGGCCTGCTAGAATAAACAAATTTCTGATTAAAATTAATTTTAGTAATTTGAAAATTGACTTGACTGATCTGAAGTCTTTTCATAAAAAAATATATATATATATTTAAATAGTTTAAAAAATTTTTTTCACTTTATTTTATTTTCAAATTTAGCAAGATTCAATTGATAAACCATACAAAAATCAAAACTCATAAGTGGAATAAATGTGACTTATTATAAAATATTTATATTTATTGTGTGACTCGTGAGAATTTTAAAATTGTTATGTCTCATGCATAGTTTAGATCAAGGGTCCCCAACCACCGCACAGTGAACCGGTGGCTTGCTAGAAGTTGGCCCAGACAGCAGCAGGGGGTGAGTTATATAATTGTTTTATTACATATTGTAATGTGTAATAATAATAATAATGCAGGCTTTTCTTGAATCATCCTTAAAACATCTCCTCTCCTTGTAAAAATGTATTCTACTTTGAGCAATTTGTGGTTGGGGAACATTGATTTAATATTTCTGCCTAATGTGCATATGTATATGATTAATGAAATTCTATAAACAGCTGTAAAAGTTTTTTCTTTTAACATTATTTCAGATCAATGTGAGGGATATATCTGATATACCATTGTCTCATGAAAGAGCAAGATTGGAAGGATTGGCACATGCAGCGCAAGCAGTTCTTTCTGCTGCTTTTGCAACTGCTGTTGCAGCAACTGGGAATGCTGCTACTAGTGACGTTTCTACAACTACACCTGCAACATCAACTGCTGGTTGGTTTATTTCAATCCTTTTCTTAAAAATCTTTAATATGTTGTAAAATAAAAGCTGGATGAGTAGATATATTAAGATGGGGTGAGCAGTAATTTTTCTCGTATGTATGAGTGGGGGATATGTACTCGTCTTTCTAAAGTTTACTGCAGTTTCAGGATTTGATAGATCTTATTGAAATTTTTTCCACATATGACTTGTATTGATTGATACAAATGGAAGATAAAAAATGCAAAGCAATATATACATTTATATTAATCAACCAGCATGATACAGTTTTTTTAAACTTGGAGAATATATTAACATGGTTCTTGTTTGACCTGCTAAACATCAAACTGCTCATTCTTTTAATGGATTTTACACATTTTGTTACTATTTCTGACGATATTGATTTCTAAAAAAGAAATCTCATAAAATATGTAATGATAAAACTAAGTAGTAATATTTTTTTTTGTAAGATTTATAGTGATTTGCTGTATATTCAGATTCGTTTATGTGCAAGTTATCATTTTCTATACAGAATGCCTATTGCCGATTTCAAATTCTTCACCAAAGTAACTACATCTTCAACGCAGAGCTACTTCTTACACATTCCACAGCCCCTCATATTTTCCACTATGAGTTCAAATATGTTTTATCTTCAAAGATTCATCCAAAATTTAAAGTTTGTGTTCAAGTCAAGTTGAAAAAAGCTCTGTAATTTTCAAACATATCCCAAATAGGCAAAAATGTTGCCAAGCAGGTAAAATGGCTAGAATATTTTTGAAGCAACTGTCTGTAAAGTGAAAAGCTTGAGCAAATGCCAAAGGTTTTTTTTTTTGTAACTTAAAACTATTGCATTTTTTCCATTTGTTTGTTATATTGTATGTTGATAATCTTAATTTATGAACTTTTTAAGGATTGAGAGGAGAAATAAATTCAAATTGAGGCTAATTTCAAACTACAGGTAATAGGATCAGCATTTCTCTGTAAATGATAAGTTTAGGGATGTGTTTAGAAAAGAAATGTTTGGAATCGGGAGAGGTGCCAAAATAAAAAGGCAACACATGACTGTTAACCTGTGTTTTATGCCTTGGAGCAAATTTTGATGAAAATTTTACATTACATAAAACATTTTAGTGTGGAACTCAGTTGTGTACCAAGGGATTTTATTGCTGATGGATATGAAGATATATATAATTAAGACATCTTTCACTAAAAATTTCATTGGAAACAAGTCGCATAAAAATACATGTATTATTAAATATTTTATTATTATTTGAAATATGTTAATGTGCAGCTAACTCCTAATTTGTAGATGGCTCTGTATTTTAATGGAACAAATCGGATAATGGGCAGATTTATGTGCACATAACAGCTTTTGTACTTGATAACATATATACTTGCACAATTCAGATTTGGCGATTACCATCAAAAATTATGTTTTAAAATAACTGAATTCAGAAAAAAAAAGTAAGAAACAAAATTTTAAAGCCTCTTTATTTGAAAGGAAATGATTCCATAAGTAATTATCTTTTGGCAATTAAAACTTTTTTTTAACTCAAGATTTGTATTAAAAATTTGTGTTGTAAGCATTTGTAGGAAATAATTCTATTTTTGTGCTTAGGTGCTACAACTCCTTCAGATTCTGAACCTATGGATGCCACTCCAGCTGGAAGCTCAGATCCAGAATTTTTTTCGCCTGTGAACCCTACTCCTGATCCATCTGTTATAGCCATGGATACTCTTCCTTCTGATTCTGATCCACCAGTTCCTGAACCATCTCAGCAAGAAATTGTTGAAACAACTCCTGATCCTTCTGATCAAAATAATCATCATCCTGATTGTCCGCTTTCAACTACTACAAGAACTCCTCCAACAAATGGAACTTCATCTACAACTTCTTCCCGTCGAACTCCTGCTGTTATGTAAGCTGGTTTTTTATAAGCACCTTTATATATATATATATATATATATCACTATATATCAATAACTGAAAACATTTTAGGAAATTTTTTTGTACAACTTTTTAAAGCTTAGATTATGCCAAACCACCATAAATATTACAACATTAAAATTCAAGACCAATTATGGTATTGATGTATTATAGGCTATGCTGATGAGCATTTTGGTGTAAATTATTAAAAATGTATTATGAATTTCCTATTTAATTAAAAAAAACTATCATAAAATCTTTTGTGGTTTAAACTAATTGTGAATTTTTGAAACAGTTAATAGTTATGAAATGTATTGAGTAAAAACTCATAAACGTTTAAATTAAATTTGAATTATCAGACTCAAGTACTTTAAAATATGCTACAAAAAAAAATTTGTGCAGATCATAACTGTTTATATAGTTATGGTCAATCCCTGGGGAGAAAAAAATTGAATCATTTTTTAATACTTTTTTAGGTATGGTTTATAATATTTTTAGGTCTTATATAGTATTGAAATTATTTTGATCTATTTTAAATATCTCTCATCTTGTAAATATTTTACAGGCAACCTAGTGTGCAAACATTAGCTAATCTGCTGGATGAAGTTATCCGTGTCAATACCAGACTGCAGCCATGTCTAGAACGATGCAGAGATCTTATTAGGAGTGATCCTGCTTTAACAGGAAGAGTATGTCATATGTATTGTTAGATTATTTGTAATAAATATATCTAAGCTTAATTTGCTTTCAATATATTCTTAGTTTTACACAATAAATCTGTTAAAGATTGGAAATTTAGTATGTGTCTGTGAGGAGAGTTAAAGCATATATCATGAATAAATTATCATAAATTTTATTTAATATTGAAGTGTTGTTGTAAAACATTGTTACATTTAAAATAAAGAACACTTTTGAAATATCCTTGATTACCTCAAAAACAAATTGCATTTCAACTAGAATAATTAATTTATCTAACTTATTTTTAATATCTATTAAGTGTGTGGGGGGAGGGGTTCTCCTTGCATTTGAGGACTTGCTTTTCAACCTGTTGTATGTATAGACAGCAGTTGAAATACATAGTGATCCCAGAATGCCAACAATCCTTGACCATAGTAGCATTCAACTAGATTACACATTTCCAAACATTCCATTCCCCCCCCCCCAGAAGTGTGTATAGGAGGTTTCGTGCGCAGGTGATTTTTGACCAATTTGCAGTTGATAAACCACTGGTGAATCCACACAATGTTTTCATCTTATGCCAATGGTGCAGAGATCTCCAAGACTAAGACCCTACTGGTCTGGGTGAATCTATACATTCAACTCTCTTTCAGAGCTCTAACTACATGTGGCAATCTCCCAAAGATGTGTATGAACCTACCTGTTTGTGTGTGTTTCTGTCTGTAAAGTACAAAAGTGGCTCACTTATGTAGTCTGGAATGTAGTATCTTCATACGGTTTTGATTCACTGGTTCTTTTATATGGGAGCATAACAAGTGGTTACTTTTGGAGCATTGTGGCCAGTGTTCTAAATCTGCTTGCCCTGACTGTCTTCTCTAAAGAGCAGATACTCTTTTGAAGTCATAATGCTCATATCCATACCACGAAAATGATTGGAAGAGTATTGCATTTAAATAGAACAATTTATTGTATGACTTGAGTGTTTGTGGAAATATTTGTAGTTTAAATACTTTGGTCTATTTCAGTCACCAGTCACACAATTTTAAATTAAAGACTGCTCTGGCATAAATAATGACTTCATTTTTTTTAAAATTGACATGTATAACCTCTTTGCTTCTATTTATTGTATGTTTTCTTAATCTGTAATGCAAACAAAGGGTGGTCCAATCCTTTACTAATGAAGATTTTTCTTTGTTTCACAGGTGTTCATATTTTCTTATCCACTTATATATATGTACAAATTTTCTTTTCATATTTTTTGTTTTTCTTGCCTCAGTTACAATGGTGGTCAAAATTGTGGACACTTTTTTAAAATTGTTAGGTTTTTTAAGTTTGTTTCCTAATAGAAAATTTTAAGTTGCATAAAATACTAAGTATTTTATATCATTTTAAAGGAAATTTAATACTAAATTCAATAAAAAAAATTTTTAAAAATTCAGATATTCGCAAAAGCAAAAAAAGTTGTGCTATAATAACTTTCAATATACATTAGATACTGATAATAGCAGTTAGTTATCAGAACTTAAGGAGGTTGCCTATAATCTGTATTACAGCTTCACATTGATGTTTAATTGAGCTGAAAATAGTTTTAAGCTCTTCCTTCGTTAATACATGATCACAGGAAGCCATTATATCCTCAATTAGTTTCTTTTTATTTCATGGGTACCTCATTTGGACAAGAGTTTTCAAACGGTTCCACACACGTTTTTGATAGGATTGAGGTCAGGGCTGTTTTCTAGCCAGGATAACAATGATATTTAGTCAAAAAACGATGACATATAAAAGAGTAGATTGGACATATGTTTGACGAGAAAGTGGTATTTCCTTTGTTAAAATTACGTAGCATGTCTGTAGTTTAGTGACTACATCTAGAGACTGAAAGTTTTGTTTAAGATGTCAGGAGACAAATTTAATTTTTTTAAAAGCAGGAAATGGCTGAAAAAGGTGTACCACATCTGTTAATGACAGAACAAAAATAATGTTTCAGAGATAAAAGAATTTCATGGACATCATCAGAAGTGATGCTGGTGTTTCTGTCAGTTCAAAAACATTCAGGAGTAGATAAGCAGATGCAAGACTAGAAGGTAGAATTCCACGAAAAAAGCTGTATCTCAACTTACAGTAGCGCTAAAAGGGACTACAGTGGTCAATGGAACATATTAATTGGACAAATGGTTATTGGTCACAAGTTATATTGAAGGACGAAACTAAAACATCGTTATTTGGTAGTGATGGCCTAAAATATGTAAGACGTAAAATAGCAAAAATGCTACATCCTGACTGCATCCAAGCAACTGCGAAGTACCCACATAGTTTTATTACTTAGTCATGAATATCAGCAGATGGTATAGGTCACCTTCATATCATCGATAGGACACTGAATGTTATAAAATACATTGACATCATTCTAGAACCCAAACTTTGCCATCCATCTGGGATCTATTTACCAACAATGCTTCATTTATTTTTCAGCTAGACTCTGCTCCTTATCACACAGTGAAGTATATGAAAGACTAGTACCGTTTTGAGATCATTGAGTTGTTGTTTTGGCCAGGAAACAGTCCTGATTTCAATCCTATTGAAAACTTGCGACACCATTTGAAACTCTTGTCCGCGAATGAGGTACCCATGAAATAAAAATGAACTAATTAAGGATATAATTGTTTCCTGGCATCATGTAATAACTAAGGAAAAGCTTAAAACTATTTTCAGCTCAATGAAACATCAATGTGAAGTTGTATTAAAGAATAAATGCAGCCTCACTAAGCTCTGATAACTCACTGCAATCGCCAGTATCTAATGTATTTCGACAGTTGTTACAGCATAACTTTTTAGGTGTTGCTAATATTTCAATTTTGTTTTTTGTATTGAATTTGGTATTAAAATCCCTGTAAAATGATATAAAATTCTTAGCAATTTGTGCAATGTAAAATCTTCTATAAGCATACTAACTTAAAAAAACCTAACAATTTAAAAAAGTGTCCATAATTTTGGCCACCCCTGTATAACCCATATAGGTTTTTATTTATTATATACATTATTTATATAATGTGTAAAAATTTTGTATAACTGTGTAAAGTGAAATTTCAAACAAAAAATAAATCTGCTGTCAACTTACAGGACAAGTTTACTATAGTTATCTCTAATATTGCTTGTCTTCTCCCTTTGTGCATTCTATTTTTAATTTTTTAAATGTACTTTCCTGTTTTATTTTAGCCACTTGCAGATGCACACCATCTGTTTAGCCGAGTATCTCAACTTATGCACTTCCTTAGTCATGCTTATCATTCTTTAAGTGATCTGCATATAAACTTTAGGCAACCTCCACCCAGAAGCCCGCGAGTGCGCATCATTTCATCTACACATAGTTCATCATTGTTCCAAGGGATACCCATGCAGGTATGTATTTATTGTTTATCGTGCTACGTAATTGGGTGTGGTGGTTAGTCTTGTGTTTAAGTGGCTTTGGTTTGCTTTATGTAACAAGCTTCTTGATAAAATCTGCTTCATAACAAAAATTTCTTCACTTCAGGCTCAATTTAGTCTGACTAGTGGAGCTTTCCCAAGTATTACTACTGCAGCAAACATTCCTAATACTGATACCACCCGAAATTCAACCTCTGAAGTAAGTCCAATGTTTTGTTTCTGGATTTTTTTTTTTTTTTTTGACATTATTTTCTTTCTTTTTTTAAATTAGAGAGAATTTTAGGTGAAAATAAAAAAAATTCAACCAATACCACAAAACAGAATTTTTGCTTTTAAGTTTTTATAAATTGGAGAAGGATTAGTCTAATATCAATGCAGGAAAAAATATTTTAGTTTAAAATTAATTTTTGGTAGTTGTCTCTTTTAATACAATGTGATCAAGTAATTTATGAGCATTGGACTTAAAGGCATCAAATTTTCAGTAATAAGTATCTGTAAAAGTTATTCAAATGAAAAATGGGCTAATTGAAAAAGAGTATGATCTTTATTGGAAGTTTAAAAGAAACTACCATAATTATATTAAAAAGCTGGTCCCATCATTTCAGCATGTCAGTGCCCTTTATTATGATTAAGGTTATCTTTTCAAGAAGTCCCTGTACTGGCTTCTCTTCACTTCGTCATTTGAATGAAAACATTTTCCTTGAAAAGATTTCTTAAGTGGTCCTAAATGTGACATTCGGCAACAAATTGGATCTATAAGCTGGGAGTTTTCCCTATACTTTTCAATGGAATTTACTTGTGATCACATTGGATTTTTTTTTAAAGAGAAGTGTGTTAGTTGTTTGTTTTGAAAGATCATTTGCTGTAAAAGAAAATCTGACCATTTGCTTTGAATTATTTAAGTTTTGTGAAATCACTGCAATATTGTGCTGACGTGGTAGTGCACTTTTATTGCAGGGAATCAACGAAAAATTGTTTGTTAATCGAAGAAAAATATATAGCTTTCCAAACAGCTAGCATTTGTTTTGATATTTTTGGTAGAAGATATGTTTTCTCAGCATATATATATTGTTCTCTTTGGTTTTGAACAACACCACATCCCATCACCTGGAAAATACCAGATGTTCATTGAAGTAGATCAAGCATTGCATACAGAGACCTATTCATCGAGTCTTGTGAGGAGAGATAATTGTTTCAGGGTCTATTATGCTTAGATTTTATAATACAGCAGATGTTGATGGGCAGTTCATTGCACTGTTCCATTACTCACATAGCTGTACAAATGTCATGAATCAATTTCTATTTTCAGCAAAACTGCAGCAGTTGAATTCATTGCTAATCACAGTGTTGTCCTGATCTAGGCAACTCGATATTGATGTCCACTTTTCACAAAAACATTAATCCATTTGTTCATATCTATTCATCCTAAATTGTGTTCACCATAAGCAACTATTCTATAATGTCCACATTACACTCTTTTTCCACTATAAAAACACACTATTGTGTAGTGCATTCTTTCATACCAGATGCATCTATCTTGGTATCATTTCTCTGCTTATTACGTTATGACATGTGTCCTCTTTTCATTTGGGCAACCCTTGTAATATTTACTAATATTAGTAAATATTACAAGGGTTCTAAAAATAACAACTCTATTCTAAGTACAATTTAAGTTACACAATTGGCAAATATGGGTGGTTTTAGGGAACTACACTGGTGTGCAAAACTTAAGCAACAGGTGGGTTTATTGCCATAACTTCACGAAAAATCATCTGAGAGACATGAAATTCTGAAATGAGGGAGAGTATTATGTACGTAAAGGATGACGAAAGCATCGGCGCTGAAAAAGGAATACAA
>BMAV01007075.1:130121-149332 GCA_019973955.1 Trichonephila inaurata madagascariensis
AGGTCAAAGGGTTAATTTTACATTGCTTATAGGTAGACACTTTGTGTTGCTTCATTGTCTGTGCAGATACAGAAATTGTCTGCTGTGCCTACTTTAGAGCAGTAGTTGCCAACTTTCAACACTTCATGAACGACTTAATGTATAACTTTATAATTTGCAGACCACTTATAGAATTTACCTCTATGTGGCGGACCACTATAACTATATTTACGTCTTTATTTAATCTTCCATACCCCTGAAAATAAACTTCATGAAAAGCATTAATAATCAACAGACTGAAGTGTTTTGCCACCAATTTATTATGGTTACCAAAACTGACTTTCAAATTTCAATAGAAAATCTATAAAAAATTACTAACCTCTGGAATTTTGTTCACTTGTTTTTGTCGTTTAGTTATTTTGGTAACTAAAAGTTTTTAGTAAAGTATAATCCATGTTCCATAATATGTTTTGTTCATCTTTTTTTAAACTGAATCTTCATAAAAGTATAAATAATGTCCCAATTTTTCAACCATCCAAAATTTCTCATGGATCATCAATTAGTGACTGCTGCTCTGGAGCACACAACAGTACTTATGTATTAGCATCACCGTAACAAAATTGGTGCCATGTGTATCGCACCTTAATATCTAAACAACAAAGATTCTAATATTTTTTATGAAAAAAAGAAGTCAAATTTGGATAGAAAATGGTGCGATTTGCATGGCACAACAGACACCCAGACAACAAATAATTGTCCATGTGAGAAGCAGTCTGTCCAGATATAAGCCACTCTGTTGTAAAGATAGGCCCTTAAATTGTTTGATAACAATTGCTAATGCTAATCGAATTGTGAATTGCAAAAATCCTCTATCATTATCAACACTTAGTCATAGATTTCTGCTGCGAAATCCATGTTTCTATTTGAATTTTGGCATTTTTTATTCCCCCCCCCCTTTTTATAATTTTTTGAAATTTTATATGTTTTTGCTTTAACTTTCTCTTCTTCTTGTGCGGTCAATTGGCTTCACTACATAAAAATGTCTTGTGGGAAATTAAACTTACTTGCAAGGCAAAAGTACTGCAATGAGTGTAATTACACATCAAACTGAGAAAGAATGGGTATCAGCAAATGAGAAAAACGGACATAGATTGGCACAAACACATGCTGAGGATGCACATTTGCGAGCATATCATTCGTGTTTTGCAACATTAGATCTGCTCTGTTCTCAACACAATAGATTGCAAAAAGCTGAAAGATGTCAACCAGAAACACCACATCTGCATCAAACATGACTTTGTGGGGAGCAATCACACAATAACAGTCGCCTTGCATTTGGTTACAACCCAGTGAAAGATTCTAGATTGAGGCAGCATGTTCTCATCAGCATAATGACGGAAATGTATCCATATTGCAATGTTCTAAAATTTAAAGGAGAAACAAAGGAATGTTTTGTACCACTGGAAACTCGGAGAACCACCAAAGCCATTAAAAACTTTGCTTGCCAGATATACTGCAGAGTCAAAACATTTCCTATCTAACATCAGGAAATACAATTCATGTTTCCAGATGTGCATTTGTGAACACACCTCTGATTTAACAGAAGTATCCATAAGCATTGCAAAACTAGCCCATTGCCCTCAAGAAATCCTAAGTAGAGCCATTTAAAATTTATCTTCAAACTTGAGGTTCCCACTCTGAAGACAATGAAAATAAATTTAAGTTCATAACGTAAGGACAAAAATAAGCCGTAATAACTTCAAGTATTTAGCAAATTATAAATCATATCAGTTAAGGAAAGTTTTGCATGTATATATTTACACATTTTTTTTAAAAAAAAAAAATCGTACCTGCAATGCAAATGTTTTAACATCCTAAAAACATGTGCTTTCTCTTTAACAAGACTGAGGCCTCAGCAACACATGGTAAGGTAGAGCTAGTGACTTATAAAAAATCAATATTGCTTTAGTTAAAAAAATTATTAATTTAAAGCAATAAAAAGAAAACAATTCTGATGCTAAAAGTAAAACAAAAAATTCATCATTTTTAATAGTAGTTAGTTTCTAAGAATCTAAAATAATAAAATAGATTTCAGATTTTCATTAATCAATCAACCGTTACATACAGTTAGCTTAAAAATGTCTCTAAAATGTATTTTTATCCAAAATAATAGATGATGTACTTTTTTATTTGCAAATAATTTAGTAATGAAATAATGGAAATACTCATTTGGTTTTCAAAAATATTTATATTAATTTAAATCCATTCTCTATAAATAATGAATTTAAAAAATCTTGCAGATAGCTATTGAAATGATTTTTTTTTTTCTGAATGTTTGATTAAACATATGTAAGTGTAAAAAACAGAACACTATGGGGGAAAGCCTAAATATGTTTATATTCACTAAAAATCGTTCAAAAAGAAAAGAATACTATCTGATAGGAGTATTTTATTATAATTTTATAGTTTTTCATTCCATATGTGTTTAGTAAATTATTTAAACACATATCTGACAAAAAGTATATTATACAAAACTAACATATTCATAATTTTAACAATAATTTCCTTCTAAGGATTTGAAATAATAAAATTGATCAAAAATGTTTATTTAGCAATTAATTGTGACATATTTGCTTTAAAAATAGCAATAAAAGAAAAAATCCTGTTTATTGATATTCTTCTCAGTTGCAAAAAATAACGGGATGGAGAAGTAAGGTTGCTGAATTTATTTTTCTGGCCATCCGCTGTAAGCACTCAAAATCTAGAATTCATGGTGGTTTCCCACAATTAATTATTATTGCCCTTTGGCTACTGCTGAAGACCTGCCATTAAAAGGAGTGATGCACATTGAATCTGTTGAGATGTCAAGTCTTCTTGTTGGTGTGGTGTAGTAGTTAGGAGAGATGGGTGCCAGCTCAGGTGTCATCCTCATTCATTGACCATGGTTCAAAATTGCGAGGTCCGTCACCAAAAGCCCTCGAGTAGGTAAACAGTGCGACTTTAATATTTACTTGCTCACTTTTGCAATTTTTTTGCCCCCAGAAACAAAAATGTACCTTTTTTAAAAAGTTATTTGTTAGAAATATTTTATTCATAATAAAAAAATTGATTTAGATAATTGTGTTATTCATAAAGTTGTATATACAATATTGTTATTTTGTCTTTTTATTGTGTTTGACATCTTCTGCTATTGTAATTTTAAATGTTATCTCCCTTTACTTTACTGAGCAAGTGCTTTAAAAGTATTGTTTAGTGTAAATTTGTTGTTTATTTTTGAATTATCTATATTACAATATATTGGTTGTTACAGATTGTTTTATATGGAAGAGGAGAGATGGATGTTTTGTATTCTTTTTTATGTATAAAGAAAAAAAATAATGAATTGTAATTCTTATTTATTTTTTGTTAATTTCCCTGTCTCTTTCAGAATTTAGAGATAACTGAACGTAAAGTTTCTGAATTCCTTACAAATCTCGAAATTAGTTTAAACGGTAAGACAAATGAAAATTTTTGTGAAAATAGTTATTACAAGTATTACTGTCTGTTATAATATACTTTTATTTATTGTCTTAGTTTATCTATTTTATATTGCATTAATTATTTAAATTTTCTCCCTAACTGTGAAGACTGAACTGTTGTTTTTAACGTGATCCATGGCTACCTGCCTAAAAACTGCATTTCCTTAAACTGTATTTAATAGCTAAGGACTGGTTTATTTCTTAATTAAATTTGTTTCAAGATGTTTGTTATAAAAAGGGAGGGGAGAGAACTCCATGGATTTTTTTTAAAAATAAATTTGATCTTGTTTTTTTTAACAAAAAAAACATTAAGATTATAAAGTAAATGTTCTTAAATTCTGCCTCCACTTTAGCTGTAAAAGATTTTTTTTATTCTTGACTTAGACTGTGATTTCTGATCAAAACTGGTAGTTTATTTTTTTTAGAAAATTGATAACTATCAAAAAATGTAATATTTTGAAAATCTTTAAAAAAATGATTTTTTTTCCCTTAGGTATTCTAGGAGACTTTGTAAATCATCTTGGCAATATTTTGACCATGAAAGATATGGTTGATATTGCTCATGGAATGAATGAAGCTGTAAACAAAATCCGTAAACCAGGTCGTGATTACCTAAAGGCAAAGGTCTTTAATTGTGAAAACCCAGACCAAAATTCTATTAAGTCAGTGGTGATGCAGATTATGAAGGAATCTGAAAATGTCCTAAAAATATTTACGGTAAAATTTCCTTTTCTGTTTGTCTGTTTCAGTGTAGTTTAGAAGTTTTTCATTATTTCAAAATATTCCATTTTGTTCACTAATCTGAAAGACATCATGTTGCAAGAAAGTTTAATGTATTATTTATATACATGATTGTAAGAAGAAAAAAATATACTTGAAAATTGTGTAAGTGCTTAAATAATTCTATTTTCTGATAATTATAAGTAATTTAAAACTGTGTATGTGTGTACTTATATTTTTTTTGCTGTCAATGGTGCAATATGGACTATATTTTAATGTGATTTGTTTCCAGTTGGAATAAAAAGATATTCAAAAATTGATTAACTGAACATATATACAAATGCAGACTACGGTATTCCAACTTAACTGCGACTGCATCAACACTGAATGAAAGAGTGTAGTTGGGCAGATGTGGCGATTGTGCAGCACCAACAGTATTGATAATGGAAACTTCTATATTTTATTGTATGTCGAAGAAGAAAAAAATACATTAAATCTAACTTGATAAGATTTTGATTTAATATTTTTGTGTATCCAGTTTTGAAACTGCATCAAATGAAAGTGTACATCTGTTTAAGAATTTTCAAAAGATGGTATACTTATTCTATAGATTAAATATTCTGGCTTCATTACAAGGCAGAACTTATAGTGTTATCTCATTTAAATCTGTAATAAAAGTACTTTTTCATAGTGCATATTTTATGAATGAATTGGAAAGATACACTTCTGGATGGTATTAATGTTATCTGTTGTAACAATTTCCTATTTTATGTATTTTATCTTACTGTTTTTATTTTTAAGAGATGTGTTAGAATGAGAGACAGGAGATATCCTGAAGTTCTTGTGGCACTATTTCAACGTACTCTTCGTTCTATACTTGGAATTTTCCTAAGTGATTCAGGTATTCTAAATTTTGGATTATGTGAATATTAAAATTGTTTACTGTGCTCATTAATTCATATAGTTTTTAAAAAATATGTACTATAGGTATTAAGTCTTTTCTATTTCAAAGAAGTCTGCTCTGTTAATCAGTTTTTATGTAGTATTATACATATTAATGTTCAATGGCATAATGAAGAATATTGGGGCTCACTTGCAAAGTCAGGTTTTGGGCCCAAAGCCATAACATAATATAGGCTTAGGTCCCCCTAGAATCCTGTCTCCCCCACACACACATGATGGGATGTGTGTTACATCCCAATTAAAGATTTTTTTAATCCTTTGACTGTGTGGCTCAAAATTCTTAAATGTTGAAATACTCACGTTTCCCAACTGAATTGCATTTCTCCGTAAATATTTTAAATAACTTGGGAACATTATAAAATATAACATAATGTATGTACTATATAGAGAGATGTGTGTGTGAAATCACATCAAATTTAATTATGTGTATTTTAATGAAAATAATTAATCTACTTAGATCAGTGGAACTATAATCTACTTTGCACTCTGTTTCATATTTAATTGAATTTATTAAACTGTTTTCACTCTTTTGTAATATAAATAATTTAAATTCAGTTTAACTGATAATCATGCCATTTCCCATTGCAATTTGCCATAACCACAACTGGAGATTTATCAACATTTTTAGCTAAAAACTGAAATAGTTCTGTCTCGGTTGCATCTTATTTGTTATGCATATTTTTTTTTTTTACAGAATCTGATTCAGATTTCACTACTCGTCTGGTTGATGAAATTCAAAGATTTTTACGTGAATTTATGCAAGTAAATGACCGACTCACACATGACGCTAATTCAATAATAGAAGCAAAAGCTCGGGATTATATTGTAAGTATGATTTAAAAAAAGCATTGTTTGAATATTGTTAGTTTATTAAATTTTCTGTTATTCTATTTTCATCAAAGAAAAATTGATTTCTGGTAAATTTTCACTTAAAAATGAATGAGAGAATTTATTTTAAAGTAATTTAAATATTTATTCATGTTTATTTTAAAATCTGGACAGGATTAATGTTTCTCAACACTATTTCCATTTAAACTGTTTATAAAATTATACTTCAAATCCTTCCTTCTTCAGTGACTTGACAGCCCAGGGTGGGTCTTGGCCTTCTCAAGAAGCCTTCTTCCTGCTAGTGTTCTCCAATTTTTAGTTCTCAAAATTAGGAGATCTTTTTCTAGGCCATCAATCCATCTAAGATTGACCTGCATTTCTCCGTGTGCCAATTGGTTGGCTATTGACTTTTTTTAGTGGTGCAGTGTTTGTCCATTCTGACAACATGATCTGCCCATTTAATTTGTTGTATTTTAATGAAGTTAACGATTTCAGGTCCTTTATATGAATGATGGAGCTCAAAATTCGATCTTCGCCATATTCCATTTGCCTGAATTCTTCCAAAAATTAATCTTAAATAATGCCTTTTGTAGATACTTATCATATTCTCATCTGTCCGAGACACGGACCAAGTTTCACATGCGTAAGTTAATACTGATCTTAAAAGACTTTTATACTATAGAACCTTTGTTTTTCTTTTGATTTAATTCAATTCCATATATTTTTATTTTCCATTAAGACATCTATTAACCCTAGTAATTCTCTTTTGGATTTCAGTAGTACAATTGTTTCTATTGTTAATTTCTGAACCTAAATAAATGAAACTGTCAACAACTTCAAAATTATACTCTTCGACTTGAAATTGGAAATTTTTAAACAGGATTTAGTGCAAGGTATTTGGTCTTATTCTCATTGATTTTCTTTCCTATCCTGAGGACCTCTTTCTCTAAAGATAAGAAGGCTTGTCTTAGTGTGGTGAGTGTTCGAGCAATAATATCAATGTCATCAGCAAAAGCGAACAATTGTATTGATTTATTAAAGATGGTATTGATTTATTTTTGGAATCTCTTAACACTTTTTCTAATGCTTGATTAAAGAGAAGACTTGCTAGTGCCTAGCCTATCAAATGCCATGTTTTATTTCCAATAGGTCTGAAAGATCACTTTGTATTTTAACCATGATTTTTGTTTCACTTAATGTCAGGCTTATCACCCTTAATAACTTATCAGGGATTTTAAACTCTTTCATGGCTGCAATAAGAGCCGTTATCATAAGTAGCTTTAAGATCAATAAAGAAGTGATGTGTATCAATTCCAAATTTATTTGTTTCCTCCAAAATCTGACAGATGTTGAATATCTACTCTGTAGTGGATCTTCCTTTCCGAAATCTATTTTGATGATCTCTAACTGTATTTTCCACTAGTGCAGAAAGTCTGTTGAATAAAATATTCAAGAATACCTTATAACTTGTACAGAGAAAACTGATTCCTCTATGATTTGAACACTCAAGTATATCTCCTTTCTTATGTATTGCCCAAGTTACTCATTTTCCATTCTTTAGGGATTATTTATACCTCAAATACAAAAATTTAATCTACATAAGTATAATTATTGTACTTATTGTGTGCTTGAGGTTTATATAGGAACTTATTGATTCTTTACCAATGTTATTTTTTTATTTACTATTTTGGTGCTAGTTTGATATGGGACACGGGCCAAGTTAATGTTATCGCCAATCTTAGCGAACATAACAATATGGTGTTTCCTTGATACTTTTGCAGTTTTTGGAATATTGCAATTTTTCAGTACTTTTTAATTGATATTCATTATTAATTTTAATATATTATGTAAATATTTTATATTAATATAATAACTGTATTTTTATATGAAATTTATATGTAATCATAATCGTTATTTAGAATTTTTTTTATTATTTCTTTATAAATATTATTACATATATTATTTATAATTATATTCTTAATTTATTATTATTCTGTTATTCATTTATAATTATTTTGTTCATTTATGATTGTTATTTACAATTATTACAATATGATGATTATATTCTTTTTTGTTATTCATTATTTATTAATTGATGTTGGTTATTCTCAATCTCTTCCTATATTCTTCTTTTGAAATATGTTTCAAAACAATTCTTTAAAATTATCTTCCTGACTATTTGATACCACTAGGCTGCCATCTTAGATTCTATTCCAGCGACAACAAACGCTACTTGGCTTGATTCCTTTTTGACGCCAAGTAGCGCTTGGCATCTTACCCAGTGATATCAAACTAGTTCCCCTATTTTATTTATTTTTGTGATCATGAATGAAGATAGGTAATCATTGAACATCAACAGTACATAATTTACTACTTTAGTGAATAAAAAAAGTCCTGTGCTGCTTTGTTCTTGTTTTGTGTACTTCACTTTAACTTTTTCATTCTTCTTTCAAGAGCATCACTACTCTGCACAAATTCAAAAGACAATTCTTTTAATTACTGTATGGGAAATTTTTGTTGATTCGGTAAAATGGTGCAGTCACCTTTCATTTTTCGAATTTTCCTTGAATTAAATTGGATAATATTATTGAGATGTTTATTTTTATTGTTTATTTTTTTAAATGAATTGTTTAAATTTGAAAATAGTTGTTTTATGCTCAAAATCTTAATTTTTGAAAATTGTTAAGAATAAGACTTCATAAAAAGATATCTGCATTTATGAGAAAAAGCAAAATTTCCTTTCCAAAACAGAAAGTATATATATTCTGATTAATCCATTTCTTAAATACAAAGAAAAAAATTGAATCCAAGAATCTGTTGAGAGAGATATCAGAGTTTAAATAATAACCTGATTAGATGTTCTAGATTAGTAAGTGCTTAAAAAAATGGCCCGATGTTAAGGCAAGTGAGAAGGTACTGCACTTGAATTGTGTATGGTTCTAAATAAATAAAATAAAAAATAGGAATTTTCATTATGTCTGACTTAAAAAAAGTTAATGCCCAATGAAAGTATCTAGTATTTGATTACTTATTGGTATTATTATTAAAATACTTTGATCATCTTGTCAATAAATTAATCCTTTCTTAATTTTTAAAATGTCAGTAAAATTCTTAACATGCTAACTTACAAACAACAAACTTAGTTCTTAACATATAATGAAAGTTCTGAAAAGATTGATATCCTTAGTATTTGAGAATTATTTATTCAATTAATTATTACAGTAATGTATCTCATTTTTCTTAAAATTTTTAATGCATTGAATCCTAAAATTAGTACAAGTTCTCTTCTCCCTCCTTTTAATTTCAGAAATATTTTAAGAATGTCATAAAGTGCAGTATATAGTGTGAGTTTTTTTAAATTGGTGCACCCACAACACATACTATTATTTAACATGCCTTTAAAATCTTGAAATGTTTTATAAAATGTGCCATCTTTTATTTTAACAAGTAAAGTCAAGTACAATTTAGCATTGCAGTACCGAGATAACAAATTTTACAACAGAGGTCGGCAGCTTTTAAGCTGTAGCGTACCAAACCAATCTACCAATAGGATTCATTATGCCACACAGGAGGACATTTTTGAAACAATTTGATTCCTGCTATAATGCATACAGAGTTGGAGAATACAGGTCAATAATATAGATTTACAGTTTTATTACATTTTTTGCATTATTAAAAGATACTTAACATAAAAATAAGCAGTATAAAATATATTTCAAAAAAAAAAAAAAAAAAGAGAAATAAACGTAAAATGTATTTCCTTTCATTATAAAGTTAAATAAAAATCAATACAAACTCTCTCTTAGTGCTTACACTACTTTCATTTGACACAATTCTGTGCATTCAGTTGTTAAACAATTTCTTTGTGGACTCGAAAGATTTTTTACTTAGATATGTAGAACCAAAAGCAGAAAGAGTACATGCAATTTTCTCTCTTCAAACAATTACTCTCTTTATCAATGATGTTCAATAATTTATAAAATAGCTGTGAATTTATCATTAAAGTTATCTTTCAGATTTTTTAGTAATTCTATTAGGCAAATAAGGTCCATTACAAATTTATCAAATTTCCATCCACTCAAAAATTGACATATGTCTAGAGTAGGGACGAGGGCTTTATGTGGCATGCATGCCATTGGTTTCCGATCCCTGGTTTAGAACATATTTTACTTTGGTAAAATCTGACCTCATTCAAACGAATGAATAGTATGGCAATATGCTGTTAAGGATACTGAAGTCAAAATATAATTATTTTAAGACATTTTTTAATTTGCAAAAATTGTTGTGTTCATGTTCTATTTTTTAACATTATGTGAAAAGGATGAATTGACTGTCTTCCCTGTTATTTTTTTTAATATCTTTACTAAAATGCTTTAGCATGAAATTGTTTTAGAATTATGAACTAGTATATAGCTACTTAAAATTGTCCTTTTGGTTTCTATAAATGCAATTTTTTATTTCCTGAGATACATTGAAAGTAGAAGTATGAAATTTCAAATGTAAATTTGAGGATATGTGGAGTTCAAATATCTGTAAAACAAATTATATGATTCAGTTCACTCTTTTGTATTTTTAATATTGGAAAATTATCAGTTATTGTAAAAAAAGAAAAAGGTTACCACGTAGTAGAAAATTCCATATCAAACACCTAATAAAGTTTTATATTAGAAGATTTATTTTGTAAACCCTATATAACAGAATTTTAAGGTTTGAATTGTATGCTTATTTTAAGGTGGAAAATTGGTAATGTAAGGGGAAAAGACATTCTTAATTAACCCTCCGATCTGCACGTAAAATCCTGTCATTCCAGAGATGCTTTTTCTGCCTTCAAGCAAGATTCACAAAAGCGGCCGAGCCACATTTTTAAAAATACGGCTCAATCGCTTTTGAGAACCCCACCTGACGGCAAAAAAATATGTGCGGTGCATTTTTGAAGCATCTCCAGACTGGCAAGACTTTACATGCAGACCGCTTAGAGGGTTAAGTTTTAATCCATTAATATGACAGTTTAATATGCTTTGAGCTTTTTATGTTATTATTGCTTTTGGAATATTTGGCAATAAAAACTCAAAGTTTGAGGGGGGGTTCCCCATAGGCTCTTAACACTAGAACTGCGACAGTTTTGGTATACTTAAAACCGCAGACTGGGTCAAATTGACCCCAATTAATAAAAACCCGTGTTGTTGTGCTAAAAGTATGCTGTAATTATTTGGTAATGACATTTATTCATTTTTCACATTAAATTGTTGTAATAAGTGATAAATAATAAGATGTCATAATATGGAATATTGTATACAGTTAGTTAAATATACAGACAACTTAAATAGAAATATTTAGTTTCTTACCAGTCAAGATTTCCTATACAGTTCATGTACATTTTGGGCAACTTTTTATATATTTTGTACACTTTCCACATATTGGTATTTTACAGTCAGAATAAGTATCTGTTGTTTTGTTTCTACACATGAAAGCTTGGCAATGAACCCTTTTTCGCATCTGTGCAGATTCTTCTGTAGTATCTGCTTTTGTCTGTGTATCTAACTTTCTTTTGTGAAAATACAGCTACGCAACTCTTCATTGAGTTGTTAAAGATATTCTTTCCTCGTAAGTTTTTTTCCAGTAATTTCTTTGTATAAAATCCATGAATTAATCCCTGCAATATCAAGAATATTATAGAATAGATGAATTGACCACCTCCTTAATCCTGCCTTCACAGAATATTTCCAAGCCATTTAGTCAGCAATGTCGACATCAAATTTTGTTGAATTATAAAATGATATTGTTTTTGGGTGGTTATTGTTGATATCAACTGTGGAATGAAGGGAGCTCAATAATAAGACATTTTTGCTGATTTTTTTCCTGATGAACTGTCAAAGTTATATCATGCTCCAGTAACAATGTATCGTATAACGGCATCTTTACTTTTTTCACAAATTCAGTTATTTCTTTCCGATTTTGTTTAATTGTTCCATTTAAACAAGTGGTCTTCATTTTAACATTTGGGACAGATTTAGTGTAGTGAAAGAATTATCTGTAGTGATATTTCTTCCTTTATTTTCAAAAGGTTCTGTCAAACGTTAAATGACGTATTCAGAGAGATAGGTTTTCAGGTTCCTCGTCTTTGCCGAAATATGGAAAACCATGGAGCACGTATTTACTATCAACATCAGCGGCAAACCAGAACTTGATACCAAATTTATATGGTTTATTTGGCATGTATTGTGTGAAAGGACATCTGGCTTTAAACGGATACAGCTATTCATCCATAGTTATGTATGGTCCAGGTTTATAGCAAGTTATCATATTTTCAATAAATTTCTTCCAAACTTCAAATATGAAACAAGATTTATCTGTTTGAAGGCATTCAGGTTGTGTAGTGTTTTTGTCAAATCACAAAAATTTCATTAGTTCTCCGAATCTATCTCTCGCAACACTGGCTACTATTACAGCAAAATTCTCAGCTGCACTTCTGTTATCAGTAACAATCTACTGACCTTGAAGTACTGTTCTGCTTACATGTGGGAAATGGAAAGTGGACTGAAAAAACTTTTCTCATTGCAGGAAACGTTGAATTGCAAATTTAGTACTTGGGATTATAATGGGGTCAAAATGACCCATTCTGCGGTTTTAGGTATAAGTATTTAATGTATCATATTTTCACAGATTATTATTGGTATAAATGTAGGAAAAGTCTAGAAATTTTTTTCAATTCCATTAGTAACTTTTTGAGATAATCCGAAACAAAATTACTTTTGGGTAAAATGACCCCATCTGCGGTTTTAATGTTAATTCTGATTATGACTTGCTGATCAAGAGAATACTCAGTGTACCATTTTTAGTTTCTTTTTATTTTAGCAATTTTTCTAATTTTAAAAATATGCACTTTGACTCATTAATCAAATTGAATTAAATTATCAGTGGGACTTTTTCTCTTGATAATGAATGCACATCTTTAGTTATTTAAATCATAATTTTGTGAATGTTCAATTTTTTTGTTCATCACTTTGAAAACATTGGTATTCTGAGCTATAATCATATCACAAAATTAAATGTAATTGAATGCATTCTGTGTAATACAAAATTAAAATGTATAAATTATTTGCATTGGAATCATATTGGAAAACAAGCATTTTTTCTTTTAAAAAAAATGAACTTTGTTTACTTGTGATTGCATATCAAAATACTATTTACTGTTTGAATAAGATAATCAAATGTTTTTTTGGTATTCCAGTTATGTAACATTAGGAAGAGTTTGCTTTACCGTGATTCTTCTAAGTATGGCCCATGAGTTATCAGCAAGATTTAAATTTTAAGACTTTCCCGGGACTGTTGTTCACCAATGCTTTCTGTTTTAAGAAACTCATCTAGCGAGTTTAAATTATTATGCATAAAAAGAAAATAATTCAGTCACACTTGTTCATATGCAAATCTTCAAACTCCTATAAAAAAACAGATTATTTCTTAGAACACTTAAATGGAAGTTTGTCCATTTATCATTGTACCCTTCCTTGTCATCAGATTTCAAGTGTTGCAGAAATCATTGTTACCACTATCATTACAAGAGTCGTCATAAATTTTTCCATGTTCTTCACACCTTCCAAATACAAATTCATCTAAAATATGAGAACAAACTGAAGTTTCGACAGTTATCGAAGACAACTTGAATCTCTTTTTATCGAACTCGGCTCTAATTTTCATTACATGTATTCAAGTAAATGTTCTTGTATCTATGAGGCAAAATTATCACAAATATTGTCTTTCTAAACATGTTTATTAACCTTCTCAAAACAACTTGTTATGATAAGGATTATACAAAAATATTCGCTATATCTATAATTGACAGTTTAGCAGTTAACTTTTATAATAGATAGAGGCAATTTTGAAAAGTAGTTATATTTTGGCTTTGCTTTTTAACAGCCTTTTCAAAGTCTTGAAAATTGTTTCCATATGACAGAGATTGCCTATTTTGAAGCATGAAATCATTATGTTCCTTTAATCTGTACTATCCATTTCCTTAGCAATCAATGGTTCGTTACTTAAAAAATTTGATTCTTCGAAGTTCATAAACAATTGTGCTTGTGTAATAGGTACTGAAATTAAGTTCTAGATTGCAGTGCTTTAGAGTTGAAAACATACTCTAACTTAAAGAGCTTATGGCACCTTTGTATATGATTTTGTTTATGTATCCATTAGTTCGATCCAATTTATTTAGATGTTTCCTAAAATGCATATGTGTATTGAGATAATTTTGGACACTAGTGTAAAATGAGATGTAGATTTGAATCAAAGTATAATAAAGAGTAATTTGAATCAATATTTTTCCTTTTAAGTTACTGCTTTTAAAAAAATTAGTTTTAATATATATTTATGAGTATCAAACTTTTAACTATTCTAAGGAACTGTATTTTTTGTATTTAAATACTATTGATGAATCAATTATTTTTGATGAATAATTTGAACAACCAGACATTTTATTTCTTCTGATCAGAAACATTTAGCTCCTGGAAATAGTGAATTCATTGCCAAGGTTCGTCCATGGTTACTAGCTATGCTCAAAAAACTTATGAGAAAGTTTTCTCCTGTAAATTTAAATGATGGTAAGGCTAAAGCTCATGGTTCTGAATCAACCACTTCTCGAATCAAAGGAACAGGTGCAACTCAAAAGAAACCAAATACTGCCAAGCCAAGCATCTCTATTCCAGCCAGAACACCCAGAGGCAATGTAATTAATAAAAATTTTATTTTCTCTGAATTCTTCTATTCTGAAAATGTGTTAATCTGGTAAATTTTAAATCTAGATTTTTACGTCTGTTCTGAACCTTTTCTGATGCAAACATAAGCAATTCATATGTATCTAACAAATATTATGCCATTTTATCATGAATTGAAACTAATACAATATCAGTTATTAAATTTTTGTATCTAACACATTTTTGCTCCTTGCAAAATATCTTTGTAATACTTTAGTCTGTTATTTTGGTTCTTATATATATTACTACTTCTCTTCTGATTTATACTGGAGTGCAAAACTTAAGAATGATCCTTTTTTTAAGCATGCAGCTATAAAATACTTGTAATGACCCTATTAGAATCAATATAATAAACACTGCTCATAAGCAAGTATCAGAAACAAGATATCTGTACGATATTATTGTAAATCTATGTGTAAAACGTTTGACAATGCACAGAAAACAGGATGAGCTGCAATATTAAATATATGTGCCATGATTTTTTGTAATGTATTAGTGTTATATATATACATTGCTGGAAGAAATAATTTAAAGTGACTGCCTGGGAGAGAGTGATTAGTATGTATAAACAAGAGAAATAGTGTCATTAGTAGAATTGATCAAGAATGCTAGATTTAAAAGTTTATTACCACTGGCATTAATGTTACTTCAAACACATAAAATGCCTTGTAAAAACCTAGTGGGCAGTTGTACAAAAGGTTGGATATAATCATCCTTAGAAAATGTCATGAAAAAACATTGAAGCAAATGGAGAAGGACTGTACTTTTTTCGACGATTAACAATTTTCAGTAGCAATGTTGGTAACATTACACCAAACCTTGAGTCTTTTACAGAGATTAGACATTCTCATGAAGGCTTATTTACAATACAATTAGTACAAAACAAGACATCCATCAGTGATGGTCAAGCATGTTTCTTGATACTTTCATGGATACCTTATTACACTAGATTACCATTGAGTAGAAAGTAGAGCTGCATATACTGCTTTCTCCATGAATATGTAAATATTGGTTCATAAAGTGAGAAGTTTGGGTACAGTTTGTTCCGAGCTCAACAAACCTTTTGGATATTCTGTTGTTCCAAGTTAGATGAGACATAAAATGAACCTGAAGAATATATTGTGAGGGAGAAGGAAGAGGCGATATTTAAAATGTGCTGTAGAATATGAACAATTGATACTTAAATTCTTTCTCAAGGGGGGGTGATCACATCTCCTATTAATAAACAACTTTTTAAACCTATTATTGGAGATAAATTTATTTGTAAAAATTTATTTTCAATAAAGATTCTTTTTCTGCAAAACTTATGATTTATGTTTATTTTCTTTTTAATACTAAGTAAGGTATTGTACCATACTCCATTTGGCTTCTTTTTTGGGACATGAAAGTAAATTCTAGCTTATCCTTAAGTTTTGTACTCCAGTGTAAAAACATGCTACTTTTCAATTTCTTAGAAAAACAGTGCTCTGCTTACTTTCATTTTAATGTGATATGTTTATTTGTGTTAGAAGTATCTAACTATATTTCATAGCTTTATAATGGAGAGTCTGTCTTGTCATTGTGAATAATGAATATAGGACAGAAATAAAATTGTATCATTGAATTTCATCTCCAAATTCTATATTTCAATCTTTTACAAATCAAGCTAATTTAATGTAATTATAGTGATTTGCAACTCAATGAATGCTGAAAAAAAGTTAATGAAACTTATATACATTTTTATATTATCTTCGCAAACATCTGCATTTTAAAACACAAAAATATCATTGGGATATTTTTCTCCGCTACCAATGTTAAATTGTTGGTAGGATCATTTCATGTGTGCATTCTGAATGAAATGTAATTTTATAAATTGACAAACAATAAGTCAAAGAAATGAATTCATAGGAATTCATCCAATGACAGTAATGAAAGCATAGATTTAACCTTTACCTTCTTGTTCCCATCAAAATGTTAACTAAGGTTCCTTCCTTTCCCTCCTGTCCATATTTCTAGGCTGGAGAGCTCAAAAGTTTGAACCAAAAAATACTATTTCTTACTTATATCTTGGAAAATTTTTATTTCCTGTTACTTATCGGATGACAGTACCAGATTGTTTATAATGAAGTTGGAATTGGTTGTTTTATTTTAAACTATGCTTATTTTTATGCAATTTTGTGCAATAAAAGAATAAGCCCTTTTATTACCATTTTCTTTAAAACTATGCAATTGTAAAGAAGTTAATTTTCCAAGAATAAAATGGGTAGTACACTTATTATATATTTAATCTATGTCATCAGATATTATAAACATAAATCAGCCATGGTTGTGCACTTAAAATCACATTTGGAAAAGAATTTATAATTTTTTGTTCTTGTTTTATAAAAGTTAATATTGTTTTAACCTTATTTAGTGCTCAATAAAATTGTAAAAAATTATTTTATTTAGCACAAATAAAGGTTAGCCAAGTTAATTTCTTTTTTTAAATATTTGTTGTGCTAATTTTGAATAAATTAAATCTACTGTAATTAAATGTTTAATATTTGTAGCAGGAGTAGTTTGATCATTTTTAGGGTTGATATAACTTTTTAAAAGAATGTGTTTTCTTTAGAGTTAAAATCTTTTAAATTCATGCTTCAAAGACTGGTGTCTCTGTCATGAAGAACTAATTAGTAATTCATTATTTAAAATCAGAAAATGTTTCATAATTTAAAAACCAATTCAACATTAACATAATAAGTTTTAAAAAATTTTAGAAAAATGGATATTTTTGAATTTTGCATTTATTTCATTGTCTTGATTTTACACTTTAGTATATTATCGTTAAAAATAAATTTGGTTGTGTTTTATGAAATTAAATTGGTTATTAGTAATTTTCCAAATTGTATTATTTTACTTTACAGGTGGGAATGAGACGAAGAAATTTTGTTGAAGCATTAGGTGTTAATGAGGCTTTGGCTAGTGGCATTTCACGCAACAGATCTACTCCTACTCTGGCAGCATTTGCTCGCATTGCTGAACAAACTTCTGCTCTTCTTAGAAATAACACTCAACAAAATGGTTCTTCTGCTCGTAATGTTACCGGAGTTGTCTTGGAATCTGATACATGGCATAGCTCTGTCCCACAGGTAATATTTTATGGGGGGGCATTAAATTTAATTTAAAGTTTTTTTCTCTTTCAAGTATTAGAACTCTTTTAAAAGGAGAAATAGCTTCATTAGAATGAATAGTAAGAACACATTTTTTTTCATCTCTTACCTATGTGATTTGTGGAATACCTCTTAATTTGTTAAGATTTTTATAAACTAAAAATAAGAGTTTGTATCAAGTTATTATGAAGTGAACATTGTTACATTTTTAGGAAAGTGAATTATTCTTAGATTATTAAATGTAGTTTCTTAAATTAGAAAAATAAAATCCATGTAAATAGTGTTTTTAGCTCAACTAAAAATCTATATACATTTCAATATTTTATAGCTACTTAGGTTATTGTATTTAACTCTTAAATATAAAAATTGCTTCGAAAGTGCAGCAATATGTTTTGTTTTTAAAGTTTTTTCTCTCAAACACATGTAACTTTTTAACTGAATTTTCTATCTTTTACAGGACTGGGTTCCTATAATAACGAGAGATGTTCAACGCCAAAGAAGACAAGCTGCACAAGCTCCATTTAGTAATGCTTATCTGAGTGGTATGCCATCAAAGAGAAGGAGGGTGTGTATGATTTCTTTGTCATTTGATAGAAATAGAAAATTATCTATTTTTCTAAAAAAAATAAATGTATCAATGGTTTGTACAATCTAGCGAAAGTAAAACTTGTGCATAATTTTAATGAATTGAGTTTTAATTTGAAAAAATGAATGGTTCAAGATTTTTCTCCCTCAAATATTAAATAAAAAATGTTGCTGCTTTGAATTATATTATAATTTATAAGGATAGTTATGAGATTTCTTGTAAAAATTAGGAAATTTTGAAACTCTTGAATGTTGACTGCTTGACTGACATTCTTCTGGATATGTGTTTGAATGTATAGAAATACATAAAATTAAGGGAAGGGCGGAATTCTTGTCTAAGATCTTTGCTTGTAATGCTTAGTTTTAAATGAATTTTAAGAAGGTGGTTATGCAAGGTATATGATACAAAACATTAAAGAAAATCTGTGTAAAATGGCTTGATCTAAGTGTGTAAAGAAAAAATTTTTACATCTTAAAAATCCATATAAACATCTGTTTCTAAAACAATTTGAACTTGCCATGTGAGAGAACTTACATTTTGCGAAGGTACTCTAGAAACTGCTGGAATTGAATGGGTTTTATTGCTTCAAAATATGGGAAAATATTTTACCATAAATCTTTATTAAGAGAGATGTTTAGTTAAACTTCTAATCTGCTCAAAGACTGGTAAAAAGGCAAGAGTTATGGCTTAAGATAATTTTGAAATTTAATATGTTTGCTTGCAATGATGAAAAATTCTA
>BMAV01007075.1:149732-169225 GCA_019973955.1 Trichonephila inaurata madagascariensis
AAATATCGAAAAATATTCAAATCTATCCTATAAAATGCAAAAAGAGAATTTATTCTCCATTTCCTTGTTATTGACATTTGCCTGTGTGCATAGTGATGTTGACTTTAGTAGTTAAAGCGCTGTTGGTGAGGTTTTATTCTCAACCAGGAATCTGTGGCTGAAGCTTTACAAAGGTTTTGGACACAGATAAGAAAATAAAAGAGGGTCAGGTCCTATAATTGCTGCAGGACTAATTTCCCCTTTTGCAACATTTCAAAGAAACAGGAACTTTGCCAGATCGGCATTGCAGTGGTGCGCCACGATTGTCAGAGGTTTGTACCTCCAGTGTTATTTCGCAAATGAACACTTGAACAGTCAACGAGTAGTGAACCAGTACCAGTATGTAGTGGACAAAAATTTGGACAAAGCATGGATATAATGAGAAATCATCGGTATTTCGCATCCATCATGGTGTTACAATTGTACCCCTGCAAATTGCAATCGCTTCAACGGCTGTTGCCAGGTGACGGAGCTGAACAAATGGCATTTGCAAATTGTGGTTTGTTGAAATTCAAAGAAAATCCTCAATGGATGCTCAATATCTTGTAGACAGACGAGGCTCATTTTTCATTGCATGGAACAGTTAACACACACAACTGTAGAACCCGCATGCGTATGCAGGAGAACCCATATGTGCACCGCGTGTTACTGTTTGGTGTGGTTTTACCTCGGAAATTATTCTAGGTCCTTTTTTTTTTTTCTTTGAAGAGTCTTATGCAAGATTTGGCTAAAAGACATGTTCAGTCAATGGAAAATGTTACCTAGAAATGCTACAAGATAAAGTGATACTGTGCTTGTTGGAACATAATGCCCTTGACAAGGTGATATTCATGCAAGATGCTGCACCTCCTGATATTGCAACCTAAGTGAAGCTTCACTTAGTTGCACGTTCACTGATGAAAAAGTACTCAGCCATCAATTTAGACATGAATGGCCACCTCACTCACCAGACTTAACACCTGTTGATTTTCTGTTTTGGAGTTATGTTAAGTCCCGAGTTTATTGCAATAGCCCATCTTCTTTAGTGGAGTTGGATGCTATTTGTCATGAATTTTCCAGCATCCAGAAATTCTGCATGCTGCAGTGAACTGTGTTATCATTCGCTTGCAAACTGTCATTTGTGGTGATGATGGACACATAGAATAAGTATGCTAGCCATGTGGTATGATTGTAAACATGTGTTGCCTTCAAATAAATTTTGTTTTCATAGATATCTGGTACTTATTTCTGTACAGTGTCATCTATCATAGGAAAATGTAATTAATTTTTTTTTCCTTAACCCCCCAAAAAAATCCCCCTTTACGAGAATGACTTTTCCACAAACCGTATTCAAATACATCAATTCTTTAAATTTTTGAGTTTTTAAAATATTTATGGACTTATGGGACACCCAGTATATATAATTTCATGTTAACAAGTTTAGATCATAGTTATTTGCATATTTTTAAAAAATCAAAGTATTATCAAATGTATTTAAAAACAGTTTTTACTGTAAATTCTTTCTATTGTTTGAGGATAAAATGTAAAAATGTCTTAAACTTGAGAAAATTTTTTAGACCTAAATTATTTGTACCTATTTATTGCTTTTTTAAGTAAGCCACATATGCACCATTTGGAACATAAATATTATTTCATAACCAATTAAAACTTCTTTTGAAAAATTTAATTTTATTTTAAATGTTAATACACTTATTGCCATAAAAATGTGTGCACCAAGAAATAATTGTTAGATCGTAACTTGTCATGAAGGTACATGTCAGGTAGATATGCAAATGATTAGAAATGCAGTGTGATTGAGCATTGTGTAATGCCACTAAAGTGCATTGAAATTCTCCTCAGAGCACAGAAGAGGTAGGCAGTGCTTGTTTGAGTGTACTTAATCTTTTGCAAAGGAAACGCTGAAGTAGACACACTGTTACGCTGCCATTAATGACAGTATGAGCAGCTGTCAGAGTTTCAAAAGGGGAAGAAACATCGGAATGATTAACGCTGGGTGATCGGCTCAAGTAGGCTGTTCTGATTTGACTGTGAGGAGGTGTTGGGACCAGTGGACAAAAGAGACATCATTTACACAGCAAACAGGCTTAGAACGCCCTCAAAATACCAGTTGTCGAGAAGACCTTCACATCATACGACACGCTCGCGTAGAGCCAACTACCTCATGGCTGCTCTCCAGACACAGGCAGCACCTTCACTATGGGCCTGTCTTCCTGAACTATTACAAGACACCCGACTGAAGGACATCTTGTATTGCGGTGCCCATCACGTGTTCTGCCAATCGCATCCAGCAAGGACGCCTCCGTTTGTAGTGGTGTCGTGCATGACAGGATTGGACTGCAATGGAATGGAACCAGGTTGTCTTCAGAGACCAATCTAGATTCAGTTTGAGCAGTGATGATAATCGTGTTAGTATGTGGAGGCCCCGTGATGAATGGTTTGATCCTGCCTTTGCTCCCACATCTGGTTTGATGGTATGTGGTGTCATTGCTTATTATATGCGGTCACCCCTAATATTCATCCGACAAAATGATGGTCCAGCGGTACTTCCATGACATTCTTCAGCTGCATGTATTGCCAATCATGGCAGGGCTCCCAGGAACCATTTTTCTACAAGACAATGCTCCGCTACACACAGCAAGGATGTCACAAGACTGCTCCGCCGCATTACCACCCTTATTTGACCTGCTTGATCCCGAGATTCGTCACCAATCGAGCATATATGAGATCATTTGGGGCAACAAGTTGGACAGCCTACAGGTTTGTTCAAACTACAGGCGTGTTTACAGCAACTGTGGAATGAGATGTTTCAGGACATCATATGGAACTTGTATGCTTCATTACCCATTTGTATCATGTATTCACGCTAGAGGGGTCCAACTGAGCACTAAAACTTCCATTCATTTGTACTTTCTTCTGCAGTAAGTATTATCATTTATATCAAAGTAGTACTAAACTCAGTGGTGCAACAGCAGCCCATGAGAGCCTACTGTGCCCATCCTAGTATGCATGACCATTGGGCGCTGAGGTACATGAGCAGATGTCTCGATCAGGTGGTCAGTCTAAAGCGAGACCCCCAGTGTTTAAGACCCCAAACAAGCTTAGTACTCATCTATCAACCCACTGCAGTAGGGATGAAAGGCTGAGTCAACCTTGCCTAGCCTGCCTGTGGCCCTGCCTGCCTGCCACACCCGGACCTGTGGTGTGGAGCGCAGTGTAGTACCTACATGCATAAAATTTAGTTTCATTTTGACAACTTGTTCTTGATGCGCAAATTTTTATGGCAATAAGTATAATTCGAGTTTTTAGAGATTTTAAGTGTTAACATTGTAGAACTTGATTTTCAGTTTAGCTTCTTACTAAGAAGGAAATTTTATTTTCTATAAAACTTTTTCCCCTATAAATAAACTATATAATAATTTTTCTCTGTTAGGTGTAAGCCATAGCTTTTTCTTTTTTTGCATTTTATAAATTGCTATGCTTTAAAAAACTATAATGTAGAATATCAGATACATATTCTTTTCAGGACATATAAAGTAGTTGAGAAGCATTAATTATGTTTCAAAATTATGCTTAACATTTTATATTCATTTTGTATCTTTGTGTTATTACTGTATAATTTCTAAATTTATGTAATACTTTTTAACAGATTATGAATGGCAATCCAACATTGCTGGCACCTTCGAAGGGTGCTCTATCAGAAATGCTGCTTCAAGCCATATCTAGTGCGAAGGTTAAACCACTGACAGACGTGGAGTCGCTGAAGAAGGAAGCAATGACGGATGTCGCTCTGCAGTCTTCATTCCATAAGCACATGAAAAACTCCATTCAGGAGAGACTTCAGAGTGATCTCGACTACTGTTCAGAACGATTTCCCAACTCCGAAAAATATTTTAACTAGACATTTTGTAATTTTTCTTGTGTCGCCTGTATCGTCCTCTGTTATGGAGTCTCGAAATTAAGAGATCTGGATTCTTTAGGGCATGTGAATATTTATAGATGTGTTATGCTTTTCCCCCCTTCTCATATTTGTGTCCTTACTAATTTGTAAGATTTTTTTTTTAAACATTTTCTGTAAACTCAAATTTAGCAATGTCTTACTGTTGGGTCACATTGTTGTAATGTCTCGCTTCCACAACCATATTAGAATGTAGTATACTGTGATTGTATCAAATTTTTTTAGTATTGGTCCATATAATTGCAGAGCTGCTTCAAAAATGTGAACAGTGTGAATGTAATCTAAATATCTGTGGAACTGATTTTGTGGAATTTCAATATCAATAAAAAGTTATATAAACGAATTGGTATCTGACACTTCATTTCTAAATGTGAATATAGTGAAAAGGCTTGAATACTTAATTTGAAAGAATTCTACTGTAAAAAGTTTGCTTTACATTTGTAAGATATGAGAATATTAATTTTTAGAATACTGTTAGCTATTCTATTTAAATAATCAAAATTTGACCATTACAAGGCCTCTTATAAATGTGTGGAGCATACTTAGAGAAGAGTTAAGACACACCTCTCAATCGAGACATTAAATGAATTACTTCAAAAAGCATTTATTTTTTAAAAAATGTTAAGTATTTTCTTCCAACAAAAATAGTTATCAATCTCAAAATCTGAGGAATTTTGATTTCATTCATTGGTTTATCTGGTTTGTTTATCTTCAAAAAGTCTTTAAACTTTGTATGAAAAATATTATAAATACAGTGTAGAAACTTGTTTTTCATTAAAGAATTTTTTTAAAAAAACGTGATTTGTCAACAGAATGGGATTTTATTTTAAAACATTGTTCAAAATGTGTGTGGATACAATTTTTTTTAATGTTAGATAAAAAGAAAATAAGTAAAAAAAATAACAGTAATTTATTCAAATGAACACAATTGCAATAAGTACAGAAGATAATAAAATGCTTTTGCACACGTTTTACAATTTCAAGACATAGTTCAGTAAAACTATGCAGCAATAATTTATTTTGACATTTTCATTGAACTGATTGTTTATTAACATCGTACTCACAAGCAACGCAAGAACTGTTGACAAACCTCATAATTGTGAACATGGTCAAGTGGCAAAGACAACATATGAACTGGTATTCTATTTCTAAACTATGCAAATATAAGGATTTTAAGGCACAAGTACCTCTGCATGACATATTTAAAAGGCATCAGGATTCAAACATATAACACAGCCCATGAGTTCATGACCACTTAGCCATCCATCAAAGAGTAATATGAAATAATAAACTCACTTTTTGAAACATAAGAGGATAAAACTATTTACTTAACTTCAAAAAGAATTGAATATTTTGTAATTTATACATTGCTCCAAATAAATATAAAAAAGCGCAATTTTTAATATTACAAATATTATTATATATTTCCACATTGCTTGAAATATATAAGAATTGGAAACAAAAAAAAAAAATTAAGTTTACAAAAATTTTATCAAATTAAAATAGCATATTTCAACCCTCCAAATAAATATACATGGCAATATTTTCTGCAATTTATTAAAAATTAGTCTTGTTTGAACCATCCTGTATCTTTTTCTCATAATCAACCTAGTTTACGTCCTAAGAAAGAGCTTGCTTTGTTCTCTTCAACCAAGTAATTGAAAAAATCAGATACTCAAAATTTATTATTTTTCAAAAATTACACGAACTACTTCAATGTTAAATAACGATTTCCCAAGTCAATTGCACACAACCTTTTCCTAAGTGTTTAATCTGTGTTAGGAGAAAAGATCACAAAATTTTCTTTACAATTGTGTATTTTCATCAAATCTTTTTTGAGGCTTTATTTAATACCAGAAAAATATATCTATTTACTGATGGGAGATTGGACCATTTATGTTTTAAATAAATAAAAAGAGCTTCCTATGTTTTTCAGAATTTTGACGTCTGACTTCATTAATGAGCAACTGTTTATTTGTGTCGCAACATGAGCCACGTAATTCTGAACCACAATCAAGTGACGAGGATGACATCTGAGCTGAAACCCCATTCCACAACCTGACAAGACAGTTTTAACATCATCACAGCAAGTTCTTCAGTGGCAATTAGGGCTTGAACTCGTGATGAGTTCGTGACCATGACCACTTGGCTACATCTTTTTGACTTTATGAAAGAAATGTCTAATATGATCTGGATCACCTATTTCCTAGATTATGGAATGTCTCTTTTGAATTAAATGTCTTTTATCCTGTTAGGATAATATTGGAAGATCACATCTCTTTAGTGCAATACTTATCAGGATTCTGAGAAAAATTCTGCACTGAAATAGAGTTTCATTGCAATTTGTTCTCCACTGGTTGTAAATTTCTCTTTTCCAGCTTCCACATCAAACACAGACATCTTTAAATAAAAATTCATTGAAATCAAGAAACAAATTTTAGAACAGAGCAGAAAATTTGTTTATACTTATTTGGAATGCATTGAGATTAAGAAAATCTGACTTATTTAATTGAAAATATTCACAACTATTTTAATTTAAATTTATGTATTTTTATAAGTAGTTTATTGTACATTCAGATTAAAGAAAACTTTATATTCATTTAGAGAAAATGTATTTTCTCATTTACATCAAAGTGATTATTTTAAAAAGATTACATAGATAACAAGCACCTGCTTACTATTTGTAGGTAATTTACCAATCATAAATTTATGTGTCTCATTTTTTAATTATTACAAAATGATTTAAATGTCCCCCACCCTCAAAGTCTATAAAAAGAAATTATTTTTGAAATAAAATAAATGCCTGATTAAAATATATTATCAAAACATGAATACATTAAAAACGTTCTCTCTTAATTTTACTTTAACTCAAATATTTTTCTTTGCATTCTTACACCTTTTTTCAGTTTTCCTTTCTAATTATCTCTTTTCATTAAATTTTCTTGATATAACTACTTTTCACAGCAAAATATTTCAAATATATTCTACGTTATCAAAAAAAAAACATGGTCTGACTAATTTTTTATAAAATAGAAACCATTATCTAAAAACTTTTTTTGCAGCATGAACATCACAAATTAATACACACAATACCTATATAATCTCAAAAGAATAAGACAACTATTTTTAGATAAACAGCAAACATCATATAACACAAAATCTCATTTCTCATATTTAAATATATTTTTTATTGGAGAAGAAATGTCACATTACAAATAGCTTCACAGTCAATATTTACTATTTTATTTTACCAAACGACATATGGAATATATAAATCGAGAAACAGTGAGGAAGAGTTATATAAATGTCGCACTATAAAGCAACACGAGGGCTATTGATGACACCTGAGCTGACAACCCTCGCTTCTTACTACTACACCACATCAACTGGAGGACATTGAGCCTCAACAGATTTAACTTGCATTGGCCCCTGCTACACAGCGGGTGAGATGCAACAGCAAGAATTTCCAGAAATTAGAATCAGCATATTTAGAATGCTGCATAAACAAAAAAGAATATTGCAGAGTGGAAAAGGAAAGGCACAAATAGTATAACGAAAACAGTAACAAATTTAATAAATTTCTGTACTAAAAGCTCCGATATTTTGAGCAATAAGCAAGCCAATGCTGGCAATTGACCCACAACATTGTCCAAAATGATTAACACATACTTTTATTTTTCTCTAAGCAATATTTAAAGTATAAAATTCTTATTTTACATTTTATAAAAATTATGACAATAGTCAAGTGGTCCTAAATGTGAACTTTGAAATCAGCAATGTTTAAGTGAAGTTGTTAGCAATGTTGCAAGTTTCAATTTCTGATTTCATCAGTAAATTGACATGTAGAATAGTGAGATATACTGCATATTCAAGCAAATTGAGTCTTAAAAGGAGAAATGTGGAAATGAGATACCAACTCATATGATGTCTTCATCACTTGGCCATAATTAAAAATTATTTTGGGTCCATTACAAATAGATTTCATGTATATTTCATCAAATAAGAAATGAAGCAATGCGAGAAATTGAAACTTTTTAACGAGATTTTTTTGGAGAAATTTGATTTATTTCAATTGTTATTAACACATTCAAGTTGAACAGCAAATGTGCAAAAAAATAACTGTATATATATGTTAACACAATCATTTAAGTTGAAAGTCATGATCATTTCACATTGAAAAGTTTTTTAAATGAGGGGAAAAACTGTTCTTTAGAAAAAAAGGTTCTTTCTGTACTGTAATAACCTCTTACTGAGAAAATGAACTCTAAAAATTAACAAAATGAGGTGAATGATACAAGAGAATTGAAAGCTGTAAATTGTCCAATGCTATTCCTTAAAAGCAGAAAATTAACTTTTTAATTAAAAATATATTTAAATACATTTGAAAAAGAATTCAAATACTTTTATGATAACACACAATATTTAAATTCTCTCAGGACTAATACTATTAACATTATTATCGATATTACAAAACAAAATTGTCAAAAATATAATATCAATTTCAAGATACCTAAAAAGATAGAATAAATTATTTTTGTAGAATCAAATTGTTTCAAAGTGTGTTAAAAATTCTATACAAAAGCAATGCTCTTCTTTATGTAATAAAAATAGCAAAACAATCTGGTTTGCTATGGAGAAAAGAAAGTATTGAGTTTTTCAATGCCAATACACCATGTTATTCCACATTATTTTAAGCATGGAAAAGTTAAATTCCTTCAAAGCTAAACTCTTTAGTATGAATTAATTAATTAACAGTATGAAGTATGTGTATATCAAGAAAAAGGAAGTCATTCAACTAACAAAAAAAAGGATCAAATAACTAAGTATATTAGTTGTAGAAAAGTAAAAATACTATTAAAAAATGTGTTTTTTAAGATATAAAAAGTGAAAATGTTTTATAGCTAGAATTTTAAACAAAATGTTTCAGTAAAAAAAAAAAAAGAAATAAAAAATTTGTAAAAAGAAAGAATTCTAAAATATAATTCCTAGGATTAAATCTTATTTGAAAGTAAACATTCAGCTTTGGGAGGAAGGGTATTTGAAAACAGGAATTTATAACTTATTTTGTTTCTTAAAATAAAAATTATTTTCTTCTACCTTTCATATTAAACATTTTTTCTTTTCAAAACAAAAAAAAATCTTAAACATTTAAATTTTTTTCCTAATTTTACACACTAATATTTAGAAACAAAAGTATTTAAAAAATAATTTAACTGCAAAAAAAAAAATCATAAGATAAACAAAAATATCTGAACAAACAGTATTTTAAACTTTTTACCATAAAAAGATGTAAAATTTAGTAAAGTTTCAAGTGAATTAAAAGGTCATAAGTTTTATTTGAAAGGAAAAGAACCTAACAAAACAAATATTAAAAAGCTTTATTAGCACATTACATTTACAATAAAAGAGAAAAAATTAAACTTATTGAAATACTGCTAAATTTACTGCAGTAAAAAGCAAAAGAAAACAATCAATCAATGAGAGAAAGGAATTTCTTCTTCTTTTTCTCCAAAGCAAATACTTACTCAAAACTAAAATTATTTAAAATATACAATGGAACTTTACAATGACAAAAAAAGAAGTATTTATACAGGTTTTGACCGCATCTGATTACTTCTATCCCCACGACATGAAGGGCAATACCATTTACCTTTAGGTTTGGTTGTAAGTCCAACACACGAAAAATGAAACCATTCACGATCACATCCATCGTTATCACAACCAATCATTTCTCCAAAAGAAACCTGATCACATAAGCAATATGTTGGTTCATTAGGATCAATTGGAGGATCGATGGGAGGTGTTTCATGTTCTTTTTCAGTTTTTGTTTTTCTTTTCTTCTTCTTTTTGGTCTTACTAGTAGTGGGTGCAGGTGTTTCTTTCTCATGACGTTCATGCCCAGAATCCTCACGCAATGTCATGTCAACATGTCTTTGACGACGAGATCTCTTGCTAGGTCTCTCAGGTTGCTCAATTTTAGTGTTTTCGTTTTGGGTTTCATTTTCTCGCCTTAAATCTATAATTAAAAGAGAAAAAGGAATTAGTTATGAAATCTAAACAACAATAAGTTGTGAAAATTAAAAACAATAACACATTGATCAATTCAAATATTTTTAAACCATTGAATTTTCGTTCAATAATTTTCAGTTTAATAAACAAAAAATTTTATAGGATTTTAACCAAGTGTGGATATTTTTAAATAAAAAGACAAATTAATATATCCATTGTGTTCAAAACTTCCAAATTAAAGCACATTTCGAGTCATTATTTAATGCAAAAGAATCAACAAGGTTTTTTGGAAAAAGAGCTAATTCATTACAAATTAATTTTTTTTACAAAGCTGACACAGTTCTTCACATAAAATATTTTACAATGGAATTTTTTTAACTACACACACACAAACATAGAAATACAAAAAGATCAAAAATATATAATACACAATTGAATCCTTTTTTTAAATTTTTTAATATGTTTGTTTTTTGTTCATTAAAAATACAGGACAATATTGATATTAAAATTTTAATTAAAAAATGTATTATATTCAGCAACTTTGTACTCCTTAATCATCTTTTCCCAGAAAATTCAACTGAAGGATTGCATTTGCCCCTTAACTGCCAATGGCATATATATCTGTCTTGCTCAACCAGTGCGTTGCATGCCCTAGACGTTCATATTGTTATGTAGATCCGAGGGCTCGAGGATTTTATGCAAAACAATCACAAAGAAAATAAACAGTTCTTCAAGAGCGATGTGAATTTATTAACAAAAATCCAATCCTTTAACAGGATTCAGCAGCTATATTCACAGAGTAAATCTCCGAAGGTCTTCACACCTTCAACAGCAATCAAACACAATCACCAATGTTTTAAAAATACACGTATGTAAAAGATTATTCACAAGCACAGCCAAGCTAATTGCTAGTCAAAACAATGTTTACTCTTCGCTGGTTGAAATCAAGACTGACTGCGGCTGACATTGCTCTATTTATAAACCCGACGGAAACTTCCAGAAAAATTCGCACGCGTCATAAAGCGTGAACTTAGTGGTGAGATCCACTACTTTCTAGAAGAATCCAGAGGGTTCCGAACTCGGCAACATGGTCGCTAATGACACCAAAATGGTCGCCAAGTTCTCATTAAATCGCCATTATAGCATAAGGGGCAGCATTGCTTGTGAGTAGCACAATTTTAACATGAAATAAATACAACATAGAGTAATATAAATGCATTAAACACTCAAATATAAATTATTACACTATTTACACAAAATTCGTATCACTGCCCCCTCCTCAAAGACTGCACGTCTCGGGCAGTACAATCCTTGAGTAAGAGGCATCTATTTACAGGCAAACTACTCACATAATAATCACCTATAAAGTAACAAATGTATTCCACAGCATATGCAATACAAATAAATTCAAAGCACATGAAGAGATGTAAACATAAATTCCAATATTAAAATAAAACTAAGGAATTGGAAAAGAGAAATAATTTACATTATTTACAAAATCATTAATGACTATGGTCTGAACTTAAGGATCTTATTCATCTTGGCCAAGATAAGGGGCTGGCCTATTGTAATGTATTACCTTCGGTTTCGAGTGTGGTGATTTCTGTATCCGAACCACAACGTCATTCAGTCTTTTTAGGACTGTGTAAGAACCTTCCCAGAGTTTGTCTGCAGCTTTGGAGTGAGTCCTTTGCGACATTTCGGATTCCATAACCACACTTTGTTGCCTTCGTGAAAGTCATGTCCGGTTGCCCTTGCGTCGTATCGGGTCTTCCTCTTCTCGGAAGCCAAGCCGATTCTTTCCCTAGCCAGATGAGGTATTTCCTCCATCCGTGCCTGGAGTTTCTCGACATACTCCTCAGGCGCCAAGGGAGCATCTGGTGGTCAGCTGAACAGAAGATCCGCAGGCAGACGAAGATCACATCCAAAGAACATCTGGGATGGGGAATAGCCAGTGGTCTCGTGAACGGCACTTCTGTAGGCAAGCAGGAAAAAGGGCAACTTCTTGTCCCAGTCCTGTTGATTACTGGATACCAGGAGAGAGAGAGAGGCTGTTCAGGATGGTCCGATTGAACCTCTCTACCATGCCGTCGGACTGAGGATGTAAAGCTGTTGTCCTGGTTTTGTCGATGGTGAGTATTTCACACAGTCTCTTGCAAACTGCAGAATCGAAGTTTCTCCCTTGATCGAAGTGCAGTTGTAGAGGGACACCGAATCATGAGATCTAGTGCTGAACTAGAACCTCTGCAACAGTTGCAGCCTCTTGGTCGGGAATAGGATAGGCTTCAGGCCACTTAGTGAAGTAGTCCATGACAACCAGGATGTTGATGTTGCCATCTGACGATCTCGGAAGTGGACCTAGGATGTCAAAAGCTATTTATTTGAAAGGCGCTCCCACATTACACAGCTGCAGTCTTCCTCAAGTGCATTTTCTGGGACCTTTGCGTGCAGCACAAGGATCACATGTGCGACAATACTTTTCCACATCACTCTGCACATTGTTCCAGTAGAAGTGCTCACGAACTTTTTGTAAGGTCTTCATAACACCAAAATGACCTCCAGTTGGACTGCCATGGAGTTCCTTAAGGACCATTGAAACTCTTGCCTCTGGGAGTAATAATTGCCACCTGAATGTTTTTCCGTCGTCAGACTCCCATTTTCGATATAAAACACCATTTCTCAGATGGAGAGAGTCTCAAAGAGCCCAGTAACACTTCATTGTAGGATGGAAAGGGGCGATGTCTTGCCAGCAGGGCTTTTCGTCAGATGACTCTTTGAATTCTATAATTGTTTTATCTCAGGATCAGCCCGTTCATCCTTACGGATGCTCTCGTCACTCCACGGGTCTGATTCTGATGGTGGTGGCGTTGTAACTTGGTGGACTTCTGAATCTATCACGCCAAATTTCTTTTCGACTCTCCAGCTGTATTTACTGTTCTCCGGACAGGGTCTTCTCGAAGGGGCGTTAATATTTTCATCTTCTGATCCTTTTTGGTGATTACACACTTTCTTTGATTCTATTACACTTGCACGGTGTGGATATTCTTGATTTACTCGAGGGCAGTTAATTCTTGCATGCCTGGTTCCATCGCAGCCCCAGCACTTGACGTTGCGATCTTCTTTATTTATTTGAGGGCAGCTACTTCTCAGATGCCCTGCTCCACCACACCCCAACACATGATTCTACCTCTCCTCAGGTTCTGACGTTGAACCATTAAATCTTGAATTTGCTTTCTCAATCTCCTTTAGCCATGGAGATTCACAAGGCACATCTGCAGTCACTCTAGCTTCTCGGATGGAATGGCAGTCTATGCAACTGGCTTGAGTGGCGGCCTCAATTTTCAGGGCATATAACAGTGCAGATTTAAGATCTTTGACATCTGCCATTCTTACAGCCAACTGGATTTCTTCATCCTTTAGGCCGTCCACGAAATATTTGAGAGAAATCATTTCTCGCACATTTGCTGAGAAATCTGAAAAGGCTAAGGTGGTGAGCCTTTGCATTTCAAAGGCATACTCCTGCAAACTTTTTTCGGGTTTCTGATGCCTTTTTTTCATCTGCAGGCGGGCATAGTCTTTGAAGAACTTCTGCCCGAACCGAAGATCCAGAGCATTATAAAGGGAGTTCAAATTCAGCAGCTCTGTGTCAGTAAGAGTCTGCAAAACTTCAGCAGCTTTTCCTCTAAGGGATGCTACCAGCTGACATGCTTTGACCTCTTCAGTCCATCGATTGGTTTCAGAAATTATACCAAATTGAATCTTGTACACCTCCCAGTTGGTTTTTCCGTCATAGGTGTACATTTTCACTGACACTGGCGAGGCAGGTAAAGGTACTGGAGCAGCAGGGACAAACTTGCTTTCGTTCGTCGCAATCCCGCAAGCTAGAAGCTTCTTTTCAAGATCTTCTACTCGTTGTGAAATAAGGCTAAAATTTCCAGCCACTCTTTCATATCTTTCCTCAACGTGCTCTATTTTCTTTTCTAGAATATTTCTCAGCTCTTCTTGTCTTCTCTCAACATTTCCAATAATGTCTTTCAAGGCATTAATGCCTTCCAACAGAGCCTTCAGTTGCTCATCCATCTCTCTTGTTATTGCATAAAATCCCACTTCTGACATCAAACTGTTACGTAGATCCGAGGGTTCGGGGATTTTATGCAAAACAATCACAAAGAAAATAAACAGTTCTTTAAGAGCGATGCGAATTTATTATCAAAAATCCAATCCTTTAAATACAGGATTCAGCAGCGATATTCACAGAGTAAATCTCCGAAGGTCTTCACACCTTCAACAGCAATCAAACACAATCACCGGTGTTTTAAAAATACACGTATGTAAAAGATTATTCACAAGCACAGCCGAGCTAATCGCTAGTCAAAACAATCCTCACTCTTCGCTGGTTAAAATCAGACTGATTGCCGTACTGGCAAGCATCTTTATTTATAAGCGTGACAGAAACTTCCAGAAATATAACCGCTCATGTCACTGAACGTGACACTAGTGGAGAGATCTACTACTTTCTAGAAGATTCCAGAGGGTTCCGAACTCACCAAAATCGTCGCTAATGACGCCAAAATGGTCTCCAACTTGTTGGCCAAAAACGATGCCAACTTGGCTCTACTACCAAGATTTAGCCAAGTTCTCATTAAATCGCCATTATAACGTAAGGGGCGGCATTGCTTACGAGTAGCACAATTTTAACATGAAATAAATATAACAGAGTAATATAAATGCATTAAACACTCATACACAAATTATTTACACTATTTACACAAAATTTGTAACAATATACATATAACTAAAATACAATTCTTTTCTTTGAGCTGCTATCAGTAAAACTATTCCAAAGGCTTTGGAATGCAGTATAATGACCTATAGGGTTTCAGAAAGATTTACTTATTTCATAGAAAAATTTGCTTATTTATGCCTCTTCTTTTCCCCCCAATATACTGCATACAAACACCAATGAGAAAAACAGTGGCACTGGGAAGTGAATCGCATAACTTTTAATCGGCAGTTAAGGGGGGTTCAGTCCTAGGAGAGCCCACACCCTTGGCGTGAATTATTTGGGGTTGGCGATAATTGTGCCATCTTGGTAACCCTACTTTGATACACTAGATATGGTAAACCTAACTATTTCTGGAAATTTCGTATTTTGTCAACGGGCATTTCGAATTTCATTTTGTTTGGGGGAACCGGGCTGGAATGATTGCATGTGTGAAGGAATATATCTTAGAATTTTTTACTTTTTTGAATGCGAAAGGTTAGAAAGAACTGATTGAATAGTGTATGAAGGAAGAATTGATTGCTTAGAGTTATGAATGTTCTAAATGTAATGATCGACATGATGTAACATGGTCGACAGTAAAACGCTTTCTTCGAAATTGCACCAGCCTTGCCGAAGGTATGTTCGACCATTACCTCACAGAATAAAAATGGTGGCACTCACACGATCATTCACTTAGCAATGAGACCTTCAAGACTTTTTTAAAATCTATTGCTATGCTGTACACTCCGCTTGGAAAAGATCAGCAGTAAGAAAGTAAGTGCTGTTATATATATATATAGTTATCTTAAATGTTTAATTTATGTATTGTTTACATATATTTTCATTACGCATCCACCTTATCCCGCTATATTAACTTGCCGCCATTGTCGGTTTCGCTTTGCGCCATCTCGTTCTGGCTTGGCGCTTTTTTTTGTATTGTCGCCAAGGGTGTGGGCTCTCCTAGGATTTTACCGTTAAGGGGTTACATAAAATTAACACATTTTTTTACAACAAAAAATTTATATTCCATAGTATTTGCAATTTTTCAACTATAATAGAAAATATCAATTAAAAATTATTAATAATTTGATTGAAACAAAATAAGTAAATATTGTAACTTGAAACAAAAGCAAGAGTATATGGCATAATAAAAAAGTTTTCTGGGTTATTATTAAAAAGATTCAATTATGTTTCCATAAAAAACTTACATGTGTATGAGATCTAAATATATTTCATTGATCATTATCTTTTTGAAATATGTATCTAAAAAGTTATTTTAATCTCGGTGAATGTGAATTTTATTAGGAGAAAATGTGAAATTAAGCGTTCCTTTGTCCTCCCAATCTTTTAATCTAAATTATTACAATAAGATTATAAAAAAATCAATACTAATAAAACTTATTTCACATAAATAATTTAAAATGCACAAGAAAACACAAAGGCCAAACAAACCTAATTTCATTCTATCAAGATCCAACTGGCGAGATTTATTGTCGATTATATCTTGTATGACTTGTACTATCTGCAATTTCCGGTCCCCAAGATCTTGAGATTGAATAAGAGCTCTTTGAATTTGTAGTAAGGTTCTCTTGCGACTCATGGCATCTAAATCCTTCTTCAGAGCATTTTCAAAGTTATCAATATCTTGTAGTATTTCTGAAAATGAAAAAAAAACACATAAATTGGAATTATACTTTGAATGAAAGCTACACAAGATCTATCATTGAAAGCACATTTTGGGTGTTGTCTTTCTTTTTCAATCTTTTATGTACAACTTTAGCACAGTATGATATGTCTTTATATGTGTGCAACACTCATTACAGAAAGAGTAGAACAATGTTCATTGTTTACAAATGTAAATAAATGTATTTTCAAAAACTTTTTCTTCTTGCAAGTTTAATTTGCAAAAGCCTAAAGTTTTATTATGGTAGAATTTACCTTTTTCTTTCTTTCTTTTCACTTTCACGCAATGCCTATCTTGTTTTTAACCCCTTAACTACAGAGGAAAAGCAACGAAATTTACCCTCCCCCTCCCAGTGCCACCGATTTTCCCTCAGGTGGATGTTGGCATGCTGTTTATTGAAGAAAAAGAAGAGGCATGTTTTTCAACCTAAAGTTGTTTACTTTCACTTTGAAAAAGAAAAGAAATGGAAAAAATAATAAAATGAAAATACAAAATTTAATGTCTAGAGTTACAATATAATAAAAAATTTTATAACTTATCTGTTATTTCACATATCCTGAAACATGGTTCAACAATAAACCAGCTTTACATTCAGTGCATTGATAGTGAGATGCATGGCGAATATTTTTCCTTGCACAAACACACTGTCATACAAATTTGTACAAAAAATTAAAAAGCTCGTATTAACATGGTAAGTGAAAATGACAACAAATGAAGAATAGAAAAGAGCACACTCAAAAGAAAAAACAAAAAAAAAACTGCTTAGCAATGAATTTTATCATTCCCTGAATACACCCTTTCAAATTCCTTCCCCACCTCTTCTCCGAAATAAGTAAATTTTTTAGAAGCACTGTCAATGTCATCTTATTGTATTTCAAAGCCATGGGACTAGTTTTGAACAGAGCAGCACAATACAAAAAGTCCTCCTTTGGAAGGACAAGTATATGTCCGGAGCACTAAAGTCACCAGCTCAGCAGGATGTGTATACACGCCCGCAGCACTTAAGGTGTTAAACCTAGAATAAGCACTAATTATACTGATAAAATCATTAAATGAACCATACATTTAATAATGCAGGGGAAAAATGAGTTTTCAAATGAATTTTAAAAAGCAACACTTGCACAATAGTTTTCAATTGTCAGAGAATGTTTTAGCATCAAATTAAATACATCATAAATAATAATTAAAAACCAAAAAAAAAACCTTGAAAATTAGATAATTGTAAAGCATTCTAAATCTAAAATTGGTTCTCCGAGTTCAGTGTTTTAATATCTTTATCAGAAGCAAATGGACTGCTGGTTCAGAAAACAATGAGATTATCAAAACCTAATTCCAAAGAGTATAAGAATGTTGCATGGAATATACAATTCTCCACCTGCTGCTTTCTATTTTACTTCTCTGGTATAATTATCTTTTCTGGGGAACATATTGATAATTTTTCATAAATGTCAGAAGCCAAGTTGTTTTTTAGTGTATCTTTTAACTACAACAATATCATCCAACTTTACTTGCTTTGCTTCACTTAACACATTTAAATATTCTGCTCTAAATCTTTCTTTAAAAAAACAACTATTTCTAATAAAATGAGGTTTTTCCTAAAATTCTTCTCTCAACAGCTTTTTTATCAAAAACTCCACACACATCCCCAAGCAGTTGTTGGGGGCATTTTTAAGTTGAATTTTTAAGACATAAGTAACATTTACAATTTTATTCCAGTCAAAGATCATTTTCACTAGCAAAATTGAATCCATTGTCCATGCATAAAGTCTTCAGCTTGCAATGAATCTCCTAAATCACAAGGATCCATTTGTTACAAAATTCTATATTGATTCAAGACGGACAGCATCAGCTAATGCACTAGTAAATAACAATATCTATCCTTTCTTGCCATTCCTTGAATTAAGTGATCTTGCCAATTCTATTCTGTTAACTTTAAAGCTACCTGTAAATGGTCCTCTGGCAGTGGAGAAGGATTGATTCAATTTTCTTTGTCACGTATCTTTTGTTCTTTATACACTTTGATATTATTTTTTTAACAGTCTTTCTAGCAGCTTTTTTTCCCTTCTAAGTTTTTTGACAAATATCTGTTAGAACATCCTGAACTCCTGCATGTGAAGAATTCAAACATTCAAAAATCAGAATCTGATTGATACTTATGTGCAACAGATTTGGAAACGTGTTTGAGTCATGTATCTCAACATAATCTTGAAGAACAGATGACAAGACCCAAGCTGTGGCTGATCAAATAATCCAAAATGACCCTTCACTAGCATTGTTTTTAGTTGGAATTGTCTATGGAACTCTCATTTGTCATGAGGTTTTTTGACTGGCGCACTACTGATCATGAAGTGATCAGTATCATCTGAAATACCAGAACTACTACGTGTTTGTAATTTTTCCCATTTGTTAGTCTCCAAAGTTCAACTTAAAACACTTTGATGGATCTTGGTTTTCTTCTCTTTTTTTTTTTCAAGACTTTTTCTTATTTCTAATTATGTTTCCTGTAAATTTAATTATTTCAACTTCACCAATCCAAGCTTTCTTGGTGGGAATATAAACATAAAGGAATTTGATAAATACAAGCTTTACAGCACTAATAAGTTAAATGACAAAAAAATAGCAAAATATCTCCATTTTTCAAAATTTTAAGATTAATGTGCAAGAAGATATTTAGTTTAAAACAACTTCTTTGCTCTTTAGTTAGATAGGCCAAAGGTAACTTTTCCAGAATATAGTGATTAAAAAAGAATTTCTTTTTAATATTTTTAAATTATATATATATACGTGTAAGTTGAATTAAACACATCAAATTTCCTGTTGAAAGAATAATGTCTGATCAATGCATATATATTTGTAAACAATAATTAAAACTTATTTTTTTAAATTCAAATTTGGTTCAATGAAAAAAATTATTGGTATTTTACAGATTGCATACCAACTGCCAAAAGTGTTACGATTTATGACAACCTGCTTACTGTAAATTAAAAGACAGGCTACAGACAAACAAACAAAAAAGGTACATTTAATCAATGGAGAATATT